>JAQZBX010005858.1:0-11519 GCA_029593785.1 Cabassous unicinctus
TTGAATCCTGGGAATTAAATATTTTATTATAATTTCTCTACTCAGAAACTCTGCTTAAACACAGGCTTAAATTCTAAATCACTCATCCCTCATTTCTTAACCAAAGTTGAGATACACCCAATCAGAACAAGTGTTTGCTTGGGGATTTATTGAAAGTATGGGGGTAATTTTCAGTTATGAGACTCATTTTGGCATTATAATTGTGACTGCCCTAGAGGAAAGTTTCATTAGATTCTTTCAAAACACTCCCTCACTGTCTTGGAATAAGATTTTGGAATTCAAAACTTGGAAGGCAAATCATGATCATGGTAGTGCCACTCCACTGCATTTAATCCTTAACCTTCCTTAAATAGAAGCCTTTGGCTTTCCATTTCCTCAAATGTGAGAGAGAAAAGAGACGAATGTTTCATTTGAATGTTAATCAGCTCAATTTGAGCTTCTTCTGCTTTCACGGCAAAGCACGTAGCTGAATTTACAAATATTAAGATTAGTATGAGCACTACTGTTAAAGAATTGATTATTTGGTGAGGGAAGTTAAATGGATACATATGTATCTGACATAGATATAAATCCATAGATATATAGAGCAGTCATGATGTATGGCAACGTGTATATCCTATCAGAATAGGCTGTAGGTATTATTAATATGGTTTCATATTAATTGGAGAGGTGAGGTATCCAAAGTTTGCTCCCTATTATATGTCAGGTAGTTTCTGTTAGTTATCTCATATAATCCTTTTATCTTAGGTACTGATATTTTTATACATTGACAAAACCGATGCTCAGAGAGGTTAAGTGAATTGCCCAAGGTCGTCCAGATAATAAGTAGCAAAACCAATATTCAAACCCAAACCTCTGTGACTCCAAAGTCCACCCTTCTCCCACATTACATCATGCTGTCCCAATTGGACAAGGTTCACTCTAGAATAAAGATGTCATTTATTCCAAGAATGGCAGAAATATAGTTTGGAAGGACAGAAATTTCTTCCTGCTACATAAAAACAGATTTAGCTAACCTCAAGGGACCTATGTTGTACAAAGCCATCTCAGAGGTATCCTCTGTGTGGTTAAGGTTAAAGGCAAGTCAAGCCCAGAAGCCTGTCAGAAACCAGAACCTCATGCTGGTACCTGGAAGACAAGTGGTGTAGTCACCATGACAGGCCAGGGCGATTATCTGGACAGAGCTTTGTGATTAGCCTAAAAGAAAGAGAGTTAGGAAGCAGAAAAGATAGTGAAATATCTCCAGAGAGGCAAAACAAACACATAGCAAATGCTGTGAGACAATTTGTAATTAAGAGCTAAATTGGGTGGAAAAATCTCAAAATGCTTCAGGCATTTAGATGATAGAAAGATCGTTGAGGGCTCGGTTAGTCAGGAAGCTTGTGGAAGGGGCAACCTTCTTAAATTTAGGAAGATGAATGCAGACAGAGTCTAGATGTGTGGGACAAGGAAAGGGGTGACCAAAATGAGGGAAGGTACAAGGCCGGAAAGAGAGTGCCTCTGTTTATAGACACAGGAGGACAGTGACTTTCAATGTCAGAAGATAAATCATACATTTTAGGGAGAAAATGGCATAAAACGTTTGGGGGTAAGGGGAGAGAAAGAGAATAATTAGGAAGCACTCTGAAAGCCAGGAAGAGGGCTTGATGTCTGCTTTAGGAGTGATATAATGAAGTATTATTTGGCAGTTTTTAGTCAGTTTGGGAGATACAGGAATAGGCTGGGTTTGAGAGAAGTATTGGGGAAGTTTTTCTAGAGCAGGGGTTCTTAACGAGGGGTCCGTGAGCTTGAACTGAAATTTTTAAAAAAAAAGCATTCTTGTGAGGACATGTTGGTGCAGGTGTGATATATTTATTAAATAATACACAGTATAGTGTAGACTTAGTAAGGGGTCCATGGTTTTCACCTGACCTGGCAAAGGGGTCCATGGAACAAAAAAGGTTATGAACCCCTGTTCTAGAAGGATGTGGCAATAATTTAGGGAAGTGTGTGTTCATTTTGATGGTTCCTTCTCACTACCTTGAATTAGAGCAGGGAGCATTTTGGAACCTCTAATGTAATAGCAAGCTGTACTTACAGAGCTCTTGCCTTCAGCCAGGCACTGTTAAACACTTTACTTTCAGCTAATCTTAGCATCTACCTTTGAGGTATAGAAACTTTTAACTTCCTGACTTCTCAGTTAAGAACACTGAGCTAGTAAATGGTAAGAACCAAGATACAAAGCAAGATGGTGTGGCTCCAGAGTTTTCAGCCCAGGATGTTATACTCTGGCCCACCGCCCAGGATAGAAGGTAAGTTTAGCTTTACGACACTTAGAGTCATCAAAAGTAATTACAATTATCATCTCTCAACATACAAATGTTACAACTAAGTCCCTACTGTGAATAAGAATATAGTGGGGACGGATGTGGCTCAAATGGTTGGGCGTCTGTCTCCCATATGGAGGGACCTGGGTTTGATCCCCGGGACCTCCCGGTAAAAATAAAAAAAATAAAATAAAAAAGAATATAGTGAATAAGAACTTGATGCTTGTTCACAGTGTACTAGGCATTGCTCAAAGTATTTTACATGTACCATCTCATTTAATCCTCACACCCTATGGAGCAATAATATCCCCATCAGTTAGAAAACTTGCCCACAGTCACACAGCTAGTAAGTGGGAACACTAGGATCTGAACACAGGTTTGTCTGTCGCTCTATCATGTTGTGATAAAGGAAATAGAAAAATGCTCAGGACATTTCAAGGAGGAAGAATTTACACATGGATGAGGGAATAAGAAAACTTTACAAGGAGGTGACATTTTGAACTGAGAATGGGTAGGATGGTGGAAGGCATTACAAGCTGAGGGCAGAGGCCAGGGTGGTAGTGCTGTTAGAAAGATAGAGGCAGAGAGACCACTCATGTTAGGCATTCAAAGTTTTGAATAAATGAATTTGTGCATGAATGTATATGCATGATCTAATAAGGAACTATGAAAACGCAATGACAGTGGTAAAAAGGGAGAATTACCGAAGAGGCATTGTAAAGGCAGGCTGCAGGATTCAGCAACTGATTGGTATTTTAGAAGAAGAGAATCAATGGGAAAAAATGTTTAGACTTGTACGGGTTGGATCTGAAATGGCAGGCACATATCCGGAACTGTTCCTCAAAGAGTGGGAAATGACATATGGAATTTGGAAGAAAGCTCGTTGTAAATATCTGTCAATAAACTTTGTTTCAGTTAACTTGCAGTATATTGCAGAGAAGTGATTTTAGGGGAAAAAAATTAAACTTTGAAAGCATTTTTAGGGTATGCAAAGTTTTGTCCAATGCTAGCTTTCCATATAAATGAGTTACTTTTTAAAAAGATAAGGAGAGAAAGACAAAGTAAAACAATCAGTTGGGGGAAAAAATACCGGCCTCATTTCAAGAGATTCAGTGTTTGCACATTTTAAATAGCTGCCTTCCATGAAATTGCGTTGGGATTATATACCAAGGGAATGAAATTTAGCAAAGGTGAGTTGTGAGCAGGCCAATTAATGCACTTCTTTTTAATGTTGAAGTTCTGGGAACCTGATTTACATTGAGGAGAATTTTGAGGTAATGTTATGAGAATGTGAGACCGAAATTTCCAGTCTGTCAAAGTCTTTAAGAGAATTGTGGAAGTTGTACCTGGAGTTTAATTATTAGTATGACCCCTTTGGAACTCTCCAAATGTAGTAAGGGTGTTTTGGGTTTTGTTTTAAATGCTTAAAATTCTTTACACAATCTATTGGAGGAAGAAAAAAGATGATTCATTCAAAAGTAATCTGTCATCAAGTAATGGCGCCATTTTCTTGCAGGTAACTCCCCTTAAATAGTTCACCAACCTACAATCTAAGAACAATATCTGCAATAGTTAGACACAAAATGACTGGGGAAATAAGAACAAGAGGAAACTTTTGGCAAGAGTTAATCTATCAGTTGATACAGATTCAGGGACTTTGATCCTGTCATGGTGTGAAAGCTTCAGATGTTAATGATGACCATGTAAAACAGTCCAATATGGAGGCATATAAGATAAAATTCTTGTAAATTTTTGGCCAGGAACCGAAAATTTGCTTCAGTCTGCAGCTGCAATTTTTGTGCCAAACTAGAAGGCACTTTGCTGGCTCTTTTTTTATAGAAGGGCCAAATGAGATAGATTGGAAATATGTACTTTGAACAGCCATGGAGAGACTTAGGAAGTTTGCCAAACAAGATTTACGAATAAAATGTTTGGGAAAGAAAACAAGGATGGACTTTGCAGATGCTGGATGGATTCCACCAGCCATCTGTGCAAAGAGTTACTTGGTATCCCATCAGCTGAGAGCTATGAAACGCACAAAACTATCAGCAATGTCTTCATTGTTAAATGGGTCTATTCTTTTACCAGGCAACTCTCTATTTACCAAGACAAAGTATCTGAAGGTATTTGCCTTTCCTGTGAGAAACAATAACGATGACCAATATTATTTAAACATGAAGGATTTTCAGCAATGGAACTATTACCTAAGTGTTAATGCATTAGCAATCCAAAAAGGCAGATTAATTTACTTACGGTGAGCTAAGTGCATTCTTGGCTCGCAAAGGAGAATCATTTCCTCACTTAAGCCAGAGATCCCATTTTTGACGGCAAATGTCATTGCCTGGATTTCCCTTTGACAGTCTGGCAACCCCGCACTCCTGTTATAGTATCCATTTATTTGTCTTATTTTCAGCCAGATTAATCCATTCTGTTTTGACAAGAAGACTGATGGGTAATTGATAACTGTGATAGACACAAACAGAAGAGTTGGATGCTGAATAATTCAGCACTTTTCAGTATCAATAAGAGAACAGGTTGAAGAATTTGTGTCTCTATTTACACTTAAACTAAACTAAGTCAGCCCAGACATTTATGCTGCCAGTCTATCAGAAAACCAAACAGTGTACATTCGGTTTCCACCCGACAAAATGTTTTATAAGCTTGTAACAATATGTGTGAAGCTGCCAGAATAATAAATAGGTACAGCAGCCCATGCATGCTAATGTTATGTTGTAAGCAGTTTTGTTGACAAGTGCTAATACTTCTTTCATACTATCATCAAAAGCAGCTAATACAACAGCCATTATTTGCTGGCTTTCCAAGCAAGACATGATGGATTGTGACCTTAATATGGGTTAGCCGAGTTTTGAAAGTTAAACAACTTGCAATAAATCATAGAATTATTACAATGCAGTTTAATTGGTTAAGGACTGTTTATTTCCTAAACAGGGTGAAAAATTTCTGTTTCGGCACTTTTAATTTGCAAAGTGCATTTTCATTATGAATGGCAGTTTAATATTCTGCTCTTTTGTCATGCAAAATATGCAACACACAGGCAATCTATTAATTGGACAAAAATGCATTGCAAGCGTAAATTATCCTTTATATCATCACTCGTGTGCTTTTACATCTATTAAATGTGTTAAATGAAACATAGTTAAAGACTGTACAACTTGCAGGTTACTTCTGAAATTTAAGTCAAGCTTCAAGATGATTTTAACGACCTTTACTTTTGGCAAAATAAAATAATTAAGTAATTGTAAATATAAAGGGCAATTTGAAGAGTTACTGCTTCCTTAAGGCGTAGGTGCATATGTTTTATCGATTCTCAGCAGTCTGGGAAAACGGACAATAACATACTGTTTCATATTGATATGTCTTGAAAAATGGAATCCAGCCTAATGTATTTACTTTTCTTTGCTACAGTATAATTTCTAGAACAGAAATTTCCATTGGCAAATATGTAGAAATAGGTGAGTAAGGCAGTAGCAAATTTATATTGCAGCATAGCTCAGCATAACTGAAAAGCTGCCTCCATATGCTTTGGTTCAATGATGTGCCTTTGCATGGGGCTATTTAGAGCTCAGAAACAGTAACCAAATACTTTGTACTAGGAATGTTGATATGACATATGCTCCATTTTAAGAATGCCAGATCTCTCAATGTGCTCCTGTGAGTGCCTTAACATGCATGCGACCTATTCATTTACACACAACTCTGAGCCTATTTCTCGTATTTATTGACACCTGCGTAGACCTTTTAAAAACTCAAAGCTTCCACTGACTTTTAAGCATTTTCCATAGGTTGGACCAGCTGAACCAGGGATACTTTTATGCTGCCCCTTCAAGTCTCCTTCAAAGAGATCGATTGTGAGCAATACAAACTGAAAATTAAGAGTATATTTAGGAGAGGCATTCCATTCATTTTTCTTAACGTAAAAAGGTGTTAATGTGAGCCTGTGCATTCTGTTGTTTTAAAAGAAAAACTAAAGAACAATTATTTTCCACTTAAATCATTCATAAAAGTAATACACTAAAATACTGTCTAGAGCTTAAATTTTGATAAAGGCAGAAACCAAAAGTGAAAATTGAGAAAAAATTGTTCATCTTGATTTATACAAGTAGCATAATACAGTAGCATAATAGCACTTCAGGTTTTTAGAAATTTCATTTTTAAAAGAGACAAATCTAGTTATGGAATTTTAATCTTGAACTAATGTTGGTCATTTTCCCTCCGGTTTAAATGCCATGCTTACCTAGGGTGTGTTGTGCTTTCTCTGCATCGGAAAAAAAAGGGAAGGGGGGCAGAAGGAGATGGGAGGGGGAAAGAGAAAGAGACAATGCAAGAAGAGGCTGTTGCTATATTCAGTCAATTGTGCTTTTGTATATCACCCATGACAAGATGCTGAGGCACGAATGTACTGCCCTATAAGTAATATTTAATTATTGTATTAACTATCATTAAGCATCACAAAACACTACACATTTTGATGACTTAACATTTTTTATGTATTTACTGAATTTTATACATGAGAACATTTTAACAGAGACATATTCATTATTTGTAAAAAATATAGATGAATATAACCAAAACTCTCAACTTCAGAAGCCAGTAGGAAGTTAAATTGATTACACTACTTACCAGAGCACTTTTCAAAGCCATAAATTAATAGCCCAATATCTGTATCCTGTGTATGGGTTAGAAGATTTCCTAAAAGCTCAGATATATAAAACTGAAAGTGCAATGGCTATTAATATGATTTTTCAGTTATCACTTTCAACTTTTTTCCCCACATTTTATCATGAAAAATGTCAAACATACTGAAAGGTTTAAAGAATTTTACAGTAAATAGTGGTATTCCCAGCACCTCTATTCTAACTTTAGCATTTTACTATACTTGCCTTTTCACATCCCTAGCCTTCTTTTCATCCTTTTCACCCATCTAGCAATCCATTTTGCATTTCAAAGTCAATTGCTGCCATCAGTATGCTTCTCCCTAAATACTACAGTGTGAAATGATTTTTTTAACTAGAATGCAAAGTTTGTTCACGTTTTTTTTTCTTTCAAAGGAAAATTTGCACAAATCTTAAGTATACCATTTGATGAGTTTCCGCCAACCTTAAGTGAATTCTAGCCAAGCTGATGAACTCTATTAGATGTTGACATGGAGTGAGGCTCAGTGATATAAAAGTCTCAAAGGCCTGTCTTCAAACTACTCACCACTGCTAGGATGAGCTCTTCTACAGGATCACCTCCTACATGGGATATTCACCTCTGTGGGTTGAAAGTTTACTCTGTTTTGATTGGAAGGGTAATTTAGATAATGGAGCTACATCAACAATTAACACACTACCTGCTGTATATCAACCATGTGCAAAGCATTTTCCTAAGCGCTATGGAAAATACAAAGGTGTCTCAAGTTATAGTGTCTACTATACTGAGTCCATTAAAGAACTTGGGGGTAAGAATACATGCTACACTACATAGTGAAATGAAACATTATATATACTTAAATATCAAGTTAGTAAGAAAGGAAGTGTCAGGGATGCTCAGAGGAAAGAGATAAGCATATGTTAAGAGTATTTGGGGAAGGCTTCCTCTAAACCATCCTCCTCAGCATCCATCCATCTATCCCTCAGCAACCAGAGTGACAATTAACAGGGAAATCAGATCCTTTCACTCCCCAGGCTTTAAGCTCCCAATAACTTTCTAGCACACTTTTGCAAATTGCAAACCCCTATGAGGCCTTATGTGATATGGCTTCCTTCCCACCTCTGACCCTCTCTCTTCTCACTTCCCACTTCTACTCTGCTATCCTTCTTTTATTATTATTATTATTATTCTTAGAGAAGTTGTGGGTTTACAGAAAAATCATACATAAAATACAGGGTTCCCATATACTACCCTATTATGAACAATTTGCATTGGTGTAGTACATTTGTGACAATTGATGAAACCACTCTTTAATAATTATACTATTGACTGTAGTCCATGGTTTAACTTTGATAGTTTACATTAGGGTTCACTGTTTGCCTTGTGCAGTTCCATGGATTTTTTTTTTTTAAACTTTATTCTAGTAACATACATACAACCTAAAATTTCACCTTTTAATCACATTCAAATATATAATTCAGTGCTATTAATTTCACAGTGTTATGCTACCATCACCACCATACATTACCAAAACTTTTCCAACCACCCCGAATAAAAACTCTACATTTAAGCCTTACCTCCCTATTCCCATCCTCACCCCATCCCCTGGTAAGCTATTATCTACTTTCTCTATGAATTTGCCCGTTCTAACTATTTCATATCAGTAAGATCATACAATATTTGCCCTTTTAAGTCTGACTTATTTCACTCAACCATGTTGTCGCATGAATCAGAACTTCATTTCTTTTTAGGACTGAATAATATTCCATTGTGTATATATACCACATTTTGTTTATCCAGTCATTGGGTGGTGAACAATTGGGTTGCTTCCATCTTTGGGCAATTGTGAATAATGCCTCTGTGAACATTGGTGTGAAAATATTTGTTCAAGTCCCTGCTTTCAGTCCTTTGGGGTATATATCTAGAAGTGGGATTGCTAGATCCTATGATAATTTTATATTTAACTTTCTGAAGAACAGCCAAACCGTTCACAGTGATGTACCAATTTACATTCCCACCAACAATGAATGAGTGTTCTATTTATCCCCATCTCCAACACTCATTTTTTCATTCTAGTAGGTATGAAATGGTAAACTTCTGTGGTTTTGATTTGTATTTCCCTGATGTTAAGCATCTTTTCATGTGCTTTTTTAACATTGGTATATATTCTTTGGAGAAATATCTATTCAAGTCCTTTACCTATTTTTTCGTTGGGTTATTTGTCTTTTAGTTGTTGAGTTGAAGGGTTCTTTATATATTCTGGATATTAAACCTTTATCAGATATTTGGCTTCCAAATATTTTTCCCATTTTGTAGGTGGTTGTTTACTTTCATGAAAAAGTCCTTTGAGGCACAAAAGTTTTAAATTTGTATAAGGTCCCATTTATCTATTTTTTCTTTTGTTGCTTGTGTATTGGGTTTAAAGTCTAAGAAACCATTGCCTAACATTAAGGTTGGCCTTGTAGAATGAATTAGGGAGTGTTCTCTTCTCTTCAATTTTTTTGGGAGAGTTTGAGCAGCATTGGTGTCAGTTCTTCCTGAAAAGTTTGGTAAAATTCTCCTGTGAAGTGATCTGGTCCTGGGCTTTTCTTTGTTAGGGGGTTTTTGATAAATGATTCAATATCTTCACTAGTAATCGGTCTGCTGAGATCTTCTATTTCTTCTTGACTCGGTGTAGGTAGTTTGCGTGGTATTTGTTGGCATACAGTTGTTCATAGCTCTTATAGTCATTTTTATTTCAGTGGGGTCAGTAGAAATGTCCCCCTTTTCATTTCTGATTTTAGTTATTTGTGTCATCTTTTTTTTTTTTTTTACAGTCTAGCAAAAGATTTGTACATTTTATTGATCTTTTCAAAGAACCATTTTTTGTTTGTTTGTTTGTTTTTCCTGCTTGCTTTGGGTTTAGTTTGCTCTTCTTTTTCTGGTTCTTCCAGTTTTGAAGTTAGGTCTCTCATTTGAAATCTTACTTCTTTTTTAATGTAAGCATTTAGAGCTATAAATTTCCCTCTCAGCACTGCCTTTACCACACCCCATACGTTTTAGTATGCTGTGTTTTTATTTTCATTCACCTCAAGATATTTCCTAATTTCACTTCTGATTTCTTCTTTAATCCATTAGTTGTTTACTAGTATATTGTTTAATTCCTACATATTGATGAATTTTCCATTTCAGAGGGAAACCTCTGTTATTGATTTCTGTCTTTATGCCATTGAGGTTGGAGACTATACATTGTATGATTTCAATATTTTGAATTTATTGAAACTTGTTTTGTGACCCAGCATGTGGTCTATCGTGGAGAATATTTCATGTGCACTTAAGAAGAATGTGTATTCTCTTGGTCAGTGTTCTATATCTATTAGGTCTAGCTGGTTTAGAGCAGGGTTTCTTAACCGTTTTTGTTCCATGGACCCCTTTGCCAGTCAGGTGAAAAGCACGGACCCATACTAAGTCTACACTACACTGTGCATTATTTTAAAAATATATCACACCCACACCAACATGTCCCCACAAGAATAATGTTTTTTTGAATTTCAATTCAAGGTCATGGACCCATAGTTAAGAACCTCTGGTTTAGAGAATCATTCAAGTCTTGTACTACTTTATTAAACATCTGTCTACAATTCTATATATTATTGAATGTGATGTATTAAAGTCTCCCACTATTAATGTATCACCATCTATTTCTCCCTTCAAATCTGTCAGTATTTGCTTCATATATTTTGAGTCCCTGCTGTTAGGTGCACATATATTTATAATTGTTACATCTTCTTGCTGAATTGACCAGTTTATCAATATATAATTACCATCCTTGTCCCTCATAAGACTTCTGTTTTTTTGTTTTTTAGGAGGTACTGGGGATTGAACCCAGGACCTCATACATGGGAAGCAGATGCATAACCACTAAGCTAAATCTATTCCCCGATGAGATTTGGGTTTTTTCGTGTGTGTGTGTGTGTGTGTGTGTTTTAGGAGGTACCGGGGATTGAACTCGGGACCTCATACATGGGAAGCAGGAGCTCAACTGCTAAGCTACATCTGCTTCCCCCACATAAGACTCTGACTGAAAATCTATTTTATCTGATATTAGTGTAGCTACCCCAGCTCTCTTTTGGCTACTATTGCATGGTTTTTCCATCCTTTCACTTTAAACCTACTTTTGCTTTTGAATTTAAAGTGAGTGTCTTAAAAACAATATAAATATATTTTTAGAAAACAATGTATATTTGGGTCATGCTTTTTTATCCATTGTGCCAATTTCTGACTTTTGACTGGAGAGCTTAATCCATTTAAATTTAAAGGCTCTACTGACAATGCAGTACTCTTCTGCCATTTTGCTATTTAGCCTTTGTAAGTCTTCTACCATTTTTTGTCCCTCAATTCTTTTGTTAATGCCTCCTTTCATATTATTTGAATTTTTGCATTTTACCATATTGAGTCCCTTTTCATTTTTATCTGGATATATTTTTCATATATTTTCCTGTGGTTACCAAGGGGTTAAAATTTAGCACCTAATACTGTAACTATATATATAGTATATATTGTATCATCTTTGCTTTGCTA
>JAQZBX010005858.1:11619-55058 GCA_029593785.1 Cabassous unicinctus
AAAAAAAAAAAAAAAAAAAAGCTATACAGTAGTACTGGCATTTAAAAACACCCAAATGGTTACCAAATGGTTTTATTATGTTTCGCCACTTTGAATCTGGGGTATGGGATCCTTTCCTTTTAGTCTGAAGAATTCCCCATGGCATTGCTTGTGGGGCAGGTCTAGTGGTGATGGACTCTCTCAGCTTTTGTTTTTTCTGGGAATATTTTAATCTCTCCCTAATTTTTTATCTTTTTTAATTAGAGAAGTTGTGAATTTATAAAACAATCATGCATAACATACAGGATTCTCATACATCACTCCACCACTAACACCTTGCATTGTTGTGGAACATTTGTTACATTTGATGAAAGAACATCATCAAAATATTACTGCTAATCATAGTCCATACCTGATAGTTGGTGTCTTTCTCCCAAAAACCACCCTATTGTTAACACCATGTATTATAATTATATATTTGTTATAGTTCGTGACACTATCATATCACCTTTTCATGTTTGTACTGTTAACCACAGTCCATTTTACAACATAGAGTTCCCTGTGTTATATGGTCCCATGCCTTGTATAACCCATCCAAAGTGTACACTCAGTGGCTCTCAGTTTCATCACAGAGTTGTGCTGTCATCACTGCAGTCAATTTTAGAATGTTTTCATTACTCCAAAAAGAAAATTCCCATTCCTCTTATACTCCCCTATCATTACCCCTTAGCATTGATGCTTTCCTTGCCATTGATGTAAAAATACTACAATATGATTGTTAACTATAGTTCATAAGTTATATTAGTTGTTTCTCCCTCATTTTTGAAAGAAAGTCTCACCAGCTATAAAATTCTTGGTTGGTAACTGTTTTCTTTCAGCACATTAAGTATTGAACACATTGCCTTCTTACCTCCATGATTTCTGATGAGAAATTGGCACTTACTCTAATTGGGACTCCCTTGCATATAACACGTTGCTTTTATCTTGCACCTCTCAGAACGTTCACCTTGTCCCTTACATTCAACAGTTTGATTAGTATGTAAGGGGGCACATTTTTCATCAAATTTATCTTGTTTGGTATTCTCTAGGCTTCTTGTATGTACATAATTCATGTGTTTTGCTAAGTTTAGGAAGTTTTCTGTCATTATTTCTTTGAATATGCCTTCTGTCCCTTTCTTTCTTATCCTTTTGGGATTCTGTAATGTGTATAAATGGTGGTACAAATGATGGTGTCCCACAGGTCTCTTGGGCTATTTTCACTTTTTATAATTCTTTTTTCCTTTCTGCCTCTCAGCCAGACTCATTTCAATTGTCTTGTCTTCAAGTTCACTGATTCTTTCTTCTGCCAGCTTCAATCTGCTTTTGAAACCCTCCTGGAAATTTTTCATTTCAGTTATTGTAGTCTTCAATTCCAGTAGTTGTTTGGTTCCCTTTTCAAATTTTTATCTCTTCATTGAGATTCTCATATTGTTCATTTATTGTTTTCCTGATATCATTTAGTTCTCTCTCTGTATTACCCTTCATCTCCTTGAGCATATTGAAGATCATTTTTTAAGTCTTTTTCTGGTATGATCACAGACTAGTCTTCGTTGATGTTTTCTGTATTTTTCTTTTCTTTCTTTGAATGGGCCATCATTTCCTTTTTCTTTGCCTTGTAATCTTTTGTTACACACTGTATACTTTAATATTTTAAAATGTTAACTCTGGGATTTCTTCCCTGTGATGTCTGTTTCTTGAGTTAGTAACCAGATCATCATATGACAGAGATTATCTTGAGTGTCAGGAGCTAACAAAACCAAGCAAATCTAAGAAAAAAACACCTTTCACAGCCTTTGCAAATTGAATCAGAGTTCAGCCCTCCTATTAGGCAGATCAGCCCAAGGTGCATGCACACAGGGTCCTCCCAGTCTTGTCCTGGGTTTGTGCTTCCTAGTGGCCTTAGGAGGCCCCCTGTTTACTCCCTCTATTTCTCCAGTAACAGATGTCCTGCCTCTCCAAGGTCTTCCACTGCAGGATTTAAAGCAGGTAAGCCTTTGTTCCAGGCTATCCTCCTCAACTGTTTCTTATACTGCTTTTGTTGTCTCAAGCTGCTTTTTCCTGGAGGGCAAATTCTGGGAGAGCAGCATCTGGAAAGGAGTTTCCCATGCCAATCTTTCCCACCTAGAATTATGCCAGGGACCCTCAAAGGAAGTACCTGCTGGCTCCAAACTGCCCTGTGGAGGGGCAAAGCGAGCCAGTACATGGGCCAGGAGCTTCTTCCTTGGCTTCCCAAAGCTGTGATATTTTGACTCAGCCCCTGCTCAGCCAATGCAGCCCTTCAACTGTCCACCGCAGCTCTGAACAAGCAGACCATCTTTAATTCTCCTTTTCTGCCTTTGTCCAGGGAAGGTTGCAACAATGGTCACTCACAGAGCCCTGAGCTCCCAGCAATATGAAGTAGTTAATCATAAGCAGTGATCAGCAATTGGCCTGTGCCTTCTATCTTCAGAATTTGAGAAAGTGGAATGTTATGTCCCTCCCAAGCTATGCCAGGGGCTGGACCCCACTGTTATGAAAGAGGAGCTGGGCACCAGTAACTGTAATGCAAAGAGATCAGTTTACTTTTGTTTACTGTAATTTACCAGCCTCTTCCTCCTGCTCTTTCCTTGTTGCTGTATAGTGTTCTACTAGAGTGCGGGATTTCAAAATAGTTGACTCCGATAGTTCCTACCTGTTTAATAGCTATTCTGCTGGAGGGACTGAAACCCAGCATTTCCTACTCCACCATCTTCCCACAAATCCCCTCCTAGCCTTTTTTCTTTTCCTCAAACACCAAGCTTGCACCCCCACCTAAGCCTTTGTACTTGCTCTCCCCTTTGTCGGGAGTATTCACCCCCAACTCTTTGAATATCTAACTCCTTCCCATCCGTCAGGGATCAGGACAAATGTCCCCACTGAGAGGATTTCTCTGCCTTAATAAAATCACCCAAACTCTGCAACCACCCCACCCCCAAGTCAAAAAATATTTTATGAAGGAATAGACTTGCTTTGTTTGTTGCAGGACCATAGGAAATGAGTTTAGAAAGTTTACCTGGAGGAGTCTTTGGGGAACATCTGAATGAAATTAGCAGTAAACTAGGAAAAAAGAGTAACAAAATGAGAATGAAGTATGGATAGGACTTGGTGAACTATTAACTATGGAGGTGGAAAAGGCAAGAATGTAAGAGAACTTCAAGCTATCAAAGTTGTGAACTAGAAGGAATAGAAACTCTGAAATTAGAGATTGGTATTGATATCAGGGTCTTCCTGGAATATTTATCATTCAACATGTGCATACAGGCAAGAGAGAGAAATAAATGACTCAGGAAGTTTATTTCAGTACTGTACACAAGCAGGAAATTTTATAAGCCAACCTAAATTTTTGCTACCACGAAAGTAGCAAAATAAATGAGATCAGCAAAAATACTTAAACTATTCTTTCCTGTGAATGGCTGTATTAGTAAATATGTTAGTTATTATTTGCAAGTCCGATGCAGTTATTTTACCATGTAAACGTGAATTTAGAGATATATAAAAACAAGATTTGCAATAAGCAAATGTGAATGAGTATGGCAATAGCTGGTGATTGTGTCAAAGGCATTTGGGAGTATATATTTAAATGTTCTGAAGATTTGCAATGTGGGGGACCCTTGGAGTCTTAGCTGATGTAGATGACATCTATATTAGACAGTGTTATTTTTAATCTTTACTTCATTTTTATGATACAACATTTTCTGTCACATCAGGGACACATCTATAGGACTAAAGACTCCTGCAAGATTTTTCAGTGTTCCTCAGTTTATGAAAAGTACATCTAGGGATTTTAAAACATGAATAATTTTGTATAGTTTAAATTTGAATGACTTTTGAATACATTATATAATTTTATCCTCACAATAATCTATGAGATAGGAATTAACCCTATATACAGATAAGGAAACTGGAGCTAAGCGATGTTAATTCTCCACATTTTTAGCATAGCTTACCTAATAGTAGCTGTTACTCTTGCTTCTTGAGGGCTGAGACAAAGCATTAAAACTGCAGCAAATTATTTAAATCCTCATATTCCTTCACTCCCTCTCTACCCCCCTACCCCTGCTCTGCTCCTCCTCCCATCCATTCAGCTCTATAACTATTGTGAAAAATCATAGTCAGTCTTGGAGTAACGTAAGATACAGATCTTTAAAAAATAGATCTTTCAAATTATGTTACCAGCATAAAAATTAGGGATCGTTGAGGTGTCAAACACTTGAAGAGGCTCAATGTCAGAGAATAAGAGACAAGCTTAAATACCCATCTTATGTTTTCATAGTTGTGATCTACTCCCTTGAAAAGGCCATTTCAACCTCAAATCTCTATTACTGTTTATTCTCTGAAAACATTGTTCAGTAATGCCTCATTGCTGTAAAGGAGCTGTCCCCATATTTCTCTTAGGAAATCATGTCCATTTGTGTTATAATACATGCTAGTTAGATACAGTAAAAATAAGTTTAAACTACTGAGGACATTGGATCCTTTCAAAGTTATTCTTAACTGCTGTGGAAGAGAATAATCATAACATGCTAATTTTACAGATTCCCTAGTATGTTCCTTTTTCTTGCCTCTTCTGTAGCCTTAGGCAGGATTCTGACATTTATCAAAATCTCTTCTGAGTCCAAAGTTCCATTCTTCCCTATTGACAATATACAATTTTGAAAGTTAAAATAATATAATTTATCTCTGCAGGATTTTAGCCTATACAAACCTTAACTATTATTTGTTAATATATTTTAAAAATATTCTTACTGCTCCTTGATCCCTAAACTACTTTATACAGAAAGGGAAATGAATTTATTAAGAAAAGGGAAAAGAACTTTTAATTTTTGTGAGTTATGCAAGGATTGTATGTCTAGAGAGCAAGAAATATATCTGCATGAATTTCTTTTCATCTATGGAATCTCTCACAACTGTTTAGTAAATTGCAATTCCATTGCTTTTTATTCCCCAAGGATGGAAAGAATGCACTTTATTTTTTGGCAAAACAAACAAACACTCTGAGTTGGTAAAAATATCAATTACAAGAGTGTCTACCCTAAAAGTCACATTCATTTTGTTTGTTATTGCAAGTTATTAAAAGGCTTCCAGGCATGCATATAAAACTGGAAAAACAACAGTTGAATCTATCATATTAAATTAAAATCCTTCCATAAAAAAGTAAACCTGAGTAGTTTATCAGTTAGGGAATGCCATGCTGCCCCAGAAGTCAATACAAATAAGACTTTATTAAAGCATAACTAAAATGAAGTTCCACAAGAACCCTCAATGGGAATTGTCTTGCCTCAATTCAAATATGGAAAGTAAAAATGCATCAGCTGACCTTAATTCCCTTAAAGGAACAAAGAGAAAAGAAAACCAAATTCCATGATCAACAACTGGAATTACACTTAAGAAAGAAAATATGGCCTCAGAACAGGTATGTGTGAAACAAGTTAACTGCCCTTTCAAGCTGGACCGAGGCCCTGCTTTCAGAGCAGATAATTCATACTCTAATTTTGTGCTGGTGCTAAGTTTCTCTGACCATTTGTCTAATACTTAATGTACTTTCTTAAGTCAATGCCTGTATTCTATGTAGCTGCCATGAATTGGCAATCCAGCTCACTTTCTTCTGTCTTTAGTTGTTTCCTATTACTTGTCATATCATTAAATAATTTTTCATGGTAGTTCTCTATCTTTTTCCCTGCAGAAACTCACATGTTCACTTGTGCAAAATTCAAAGAATGTGCTGAGATTTTGACATTCAGGCTGTGATATAGGTGAGATAAGCCTTTGGAGACTCACAGTTCTTAGTTTGCTACAGGGATGCTGATGCAAATGACCAAAAATGGGCTGGCTTTTATAATGGAGATTTTATTTAGGATAAAAGCTTACAGTTCTGAGGCATGAAATGCCCAAATCAAGGCATCAGCAGCAGGGTCCTGCCACATGGTGAAGCAAGATGGCCACTAACCTCTGCTGACATATCTGCCTTCCTTGCCAGAATCTACCATCTCCCAGAATTCAGCTGTGGGCAACCAGGCAAAGGGCTAGTCTCCAGCCAGGCCTCCTCTCTGTCTCAGCTGCTCCGCTTTCTTCCCAAGTTCAGCTGTGGGCTATCAGGCATATGGCTCGTCTCTTCAGCCTTGAAGAGACTGAAGGCCTACTCCGTGGGCCGAGCCTCTCAGGCCCTCTTTCCATGCCTGTGTATTCTGCTAGTTCCAGATTCTAAGACCTCTCTCAGCCCTCAGGGATTCTCTGTTTTCCTGCAATCCTCTCTCTCACATGGCAGGTTCAATATGCTGGCTTCCTTTTCGTCTCTCTCTCTCTCTCTCTGTATCCCTTTATATAGATCTAGCAAGAGGGTGGAGATTCAACCTGAGTCATTTCTCACTAACATAGTCCAATCAAAAGCAGTCTAATCAAGGGATCTAAAGTGAATATAATGTAATCCAAGGGCACCACACACACACAAATAGCTTAGTTTAAGAACATAATCTTTTTTCGGGGTGGGGGGGAGATTTGTAAAAGAACTTCAAACTGTCCCATGCACATTTCCTAGCATGTTAGCTGTATCTCTACTATTTCTAACCAGACGAATGAGTGTTACCCCATCTGAAAGCTGATGTTCTACATTAACCTTTTAAATGGCTACAAAAATATTCCATGGAATGAATGTACCAAAATATATAAATGATCTAAAATTGGACATTTACCTGGTCTCTAATATTTTGCCTAAAAAATGATGTCATCATTACAATTCTTAAGCTTTTTATACATACATCCATATAGGCAATGATTAGAATATTAATATTTTTTAACATACAAACCCAAAAGACAAAGCAAAAATCAACAACAGTTTTCAGTTACATAGCAAAACAATTTCCCAGATAGTTAAATAAAAGTTGTTCCATTATTACCTCCAGACTTTCTGCTTCCTTGTATAACCAGAGAATTATAGAAAACAAAGTAATAAAGAATGGTTGTTTGATTAGCTTTTTAAAAAGAGTCCTAATAGCATGCAGTCTCTCATAATGTCTCTTAGATATGGAAGATATGGAAATATTTCTACAAACTCAAAAAGGGGGTTCTGTATTTATGGTGGTGTATGTTTGAGGACACAACACCATGCTGTCCATATAACCTTATTCTTGTATTATTCTGAGAAATGTCCCTGTGTGGAACAATTTCATTCAGCACAAAGATGTACCCTAAGGCCATACTGAGCACATACAACACAGGTTAGTGTTATGAATTTTGAATGTTAAAGAGGGTATAGTTTCCCTTTAGCAGAAATAACAATTGTGTAGCTTTCCCCCGTAGTACCAGTGACTGTAACACCCTGAATGGAAAAGTCTGAGAATTTTTTGTGGAAAAACTTACTGAAGGATAAAGGGAAGAAACATGTTATTTCCTAGCCTCATTTCTATTGGAAAACAGTCTAAATTTTTCATTGGCCCAAATACTATCTCATTATCCCTTTCTCCTAAACACCTATGGCTTTGTCCAATAATATCTATTTAGAGCCTGCAACAATGTAAACGAATTCAAAGAGTAAAACACTAATCTTTTATGTTGCATATAACAATGAAAATATTGGGAAAGATGTAAGGAAGAGTTGATCTATGTGAGTGGCATAGATGCCCAGCCCCTTGTTTATGCTTCCTAAAATGTTTCAGTGACCCTGATAGGTCTATATGCCTTTAAAAGGAACTTGTGGAAGCATACACATAAATTTGACTTTATTTAAACTCTCTTTAAAGTTCATTAAGAACTGTTTGTTAGACAGGGCAGATTCTCCCTCCTGAAATCTCACCAAAAAAAAATGACTGTAAAGGTATAAAAAGAAAAGTATAAATCCATAAAGACAAAAGGAATGGGAGAGAAGACAACACTGTTGACAGGTTTCAACAATTTGGGAAATGTATAACAAATCAAAGAGTGGTGTTTACAGCCAAAGTGTCTGCAGAAGAGACTCTTATGAAAGGGAGGATTTGCCCAACAGAACTACAGATAAATGCAGGACTCAGAAGCACCAGGTATATTGGGAGGCACAATGGTGGAAGGTCTGGATGTTCTGCATCCACAGTTCCCTCCTATACAAGAGACAGATTTATGCTCTTAAGTAAACTGAACCAGGGCATCCCAAGTTGAGGGTGATCTATGGAGCTGAAAACAAGGGATGAAATGATTGTCTACCCTTCCCTGTCCTTAAAATGACAACTGCCAGCGTTTTATCCTCCAAGTGGGAGATTCTTTTCTGGATTCTTTTCTGTCCTAGATGAAAGTTCCTTAGGCACTGAAATTTGGAAGTCTCATACACAAACACACACCATCCAAAGAGCTCTTTAGTCTTTTATTTAAACACAAATAGATAGCCTAGATTCTCTTGATTGCTTGAGATGAAGCTCTAACAAGAATGAGAGAAACCAAAAGGAACAAATAGAATACAAACCCCACAGGAATTAAAAATAATGCAAACAGCAGAAGAAAACTTTGGAAAAATCTATAATTCACAGAATTTAGAATTGATATTGAATTCATATAACAAGAAGAGGACACTATTTAAAAGTGGCCTATCAGAAACAAGAAATGAAAAAGTTCTGTAGAAAGTTGAAAGATAATAAATGGAAAGTCTATCAGAAATTGAAGCAGAAAGAAAAAATATGGAAAAAGAGAAAATATGGGAAAATTAGAAGTATAACTCAAGGTGTCTTCCTTACACCCAACTAATAGGACTCTCCTCCAAAACACAGAGAACAGAAAAAAACTGCAGGAAAGAAACTTACCAAAGAACTAATACAAAAAGAAAAAAAAGAAAAAAATCTTTATTATATTTAAAGGATTCATCAGTTTCTCAGCACAATACACAGAAAAATACCCATTCCAATGTCCATTCATCATGAACTTTTAAAACATTAGGAATAAAGAGAAGACCTTAAAATCCACCAAAAGAGAAAAAGCAGGCTTTATAGACTGGGCAAAAATCATATGATCCTTGCTCACCTCAAAAGCACCACTTATAAACTGAAAGACAATGGATTAGTGACTTCAAAATTCAGAGAGTACAATAAAAACATTTTTATGCATGCAAGAATTCAAAATATTTACCTCCCTTGGACCCTTTTTTAAAAGAAAGTACTAGGGATGTATATTGGCAAAATGATAGAGTAAACCAAGAAAGGAGATAGGAGATCCAGGAAACAGATGAGCAAACACAGAAGCGACGCAAAAGAAAGTCCCAGGGTGATGACTGTGGTGTAGGTTGAGAGAATAGACAGTCTAAATCAGAGGTCATGGGAAGGTTTATTCCTTGTACATACAAGGTCAATTGTGAGCCCAGGCAACTCTCTAGAGCAGTGTCCTCCGTGTGGCGATTCAGCAACCAAAGGCCTCTTCCATCTTGACTCTACCATGTCAGCACAAGGCCTTCTTGGCTGCCATGGTGAAAAAGAAGTACACTGGAGGGTCTCCTCCCACTGGCAATCACTTATCTGGTTCTTTTTTTTTTCAAGTTTTTTTCATGGCTATTGTAAAAATGTGGATATTTGAGAAAAACTTTTTAAAATTTGATTATTTTTAAAAATTTGAGCTGTGTTTTGACTGGAGGGGAAAAAGCAAATAAACTAAGTTGAAAAGGTTTAGTGAAGATGAAGAACAAGATGATGGTTATTCTTGGTCAACTGGAAACAGTTTACTTTCCTTTAGCAACAATTTTGCATCTCCAGATTTCCTCTTCTGTCTTCCGGATTAAGGAAGTAGCTGCCATTCCTAATGATCCTTTTTTTTCTTACTCTTATGTTTATGCAGCTAGAACTTGGTTCTCCTCTGTTAACTTGAATCTGAAAGAACTGTTTATGATATATTCCGTTGGTATATTCAACTTCATTTAGGAGATTATACAACTTTAGGGTCATATGCGTTGGAAGTTCTCAATAAATGCATGTAGGGCATTTGACTCTGTAGAACACATGCATGTTAAGACAATACTCTAAGACAATTTTAGGCAGAGGAGCCTGTCACCCTCTCAGAAAAGACAGTTTTGTCTCATGATAATCGGAGTAGCACAAAGTGGAGTGTGAGGTCAGAATTAAGTAAAGGTACTGGATCAGGCAAAGTGTGATCCTGGCTTAGAGACAAAGAAAGGTGCAGGGTTCCCCTAGGCAAATAAAAGGAGAAAGGAGTTGCCCCATGGAAAGAAGAAGTGGCACCAGGATAATCCCAGGAAAGGTAGATTGAACCATGAGCAGGACCCAAATGAGAGCCCACAAAGAGGAATAGTCCACCTCAAAGCATATCTTTGGGCATCTGAGGTCTCAAGCTAACTTGTTTACTGTTTGCACTTATCCATTATTAGGTCTTAGCGCTTTACAGCTCTTCTTTAAGAAAGAGTAAATTACTAACCCCTATATAATCAATATAACTAATCCTTAGTAATTATCAAAAACATTTATAGTCATCACTTCATGGTACAGTTTACTCTCCTCTAGTCCACATTAATTGAAGTAGATAACCAGGGGGTCTTTGCTGGGGGAGGATGATTTAATGCTATTTAAAGAAAATAAAAAATGTATTCTTTTCTAACAGAGATTAGCATTATGCTAATACTTTATATCTTTTTGTAATGTAATGACAAGAAATTGATTTATTTTAAAGAGGAATCATTTTGAATAATTAACCATGAATTATGCTAATTAGCAGAAAATAATTATAGGTTGGACATAAGCTCTTTTGAATGTGAAGGGTAGAGTAAAAGATGATTGGGAAAATAATACCACCTGAGAGATGTTGAGATGAATCCAAAAAAGGACTTTAAATAAATCTTCAACTAAGGCATTTTAAATGCCTTCTATTAGAAAACATTCAAATTGTTGGCAAGGATTTGTTGTTGGTTAGAGCATCTTTAGTGAAATAATTAAAGAAGACATATTTAATGTGTCCTAAAAGAAAAAATATAGTTTTGCTTCTTTCATAACTCTTTCTGGATTAGAAGAGCAACTTTAGGTAAAGTCAGCATATTTATATGTCATAGGAATGCTTACAAAATAAGATGTGGAGTTTAACATATTCATTTCATTTGGAAAATGTTTGTCAGGTTATTGACATGCAGGGTTGCACCTATGACTCCCATCTCCTGAGAAGAGCTTGTAGGGACAAGATTTGTGGCAAACTGATGAGTAAAGGTAATACATAGATTCCATTTGCAGTCCTTTTCTGTAAAGGCCAATGGCAGGACCCAAATGAGGCATAGTCCACTCAAGTGCATCTTTGGACTAAATAGTGTCCAGGTGTGAGACCCAGGTGTCCTGTGTCCCACTTCAGGTACCACCGATAACCATCTATGCCGCAATTAACTCTGACTTTGAGCAAGTCTCACTGTGCCTCTTTACTTCTTTCTCTATTGTTAATACTACCTGTATTAGTCAGCCAAAAGAGTGCTGATGCAAAATACCAGAAATCAGTTGGTTTTTATAAAGGGTATTTATTTGTGGTAGAAGCTTACAGTCACAAGGCCACAAAGAATAAATTACTTCCCTCACCAAAGTCTGTTGCTATGTGTTGGAGCAAGATGGTTCAGCCTTCCTCTTCTTTCTAAGGCTCTGTGGTCCCAACTTCTTCTGGTCTCAACTGTAGGCTAGTATAAGGCTTGTCTCTCTCCCCGGGGCTTGTTTCTTCCCAGGCTCAGCTGCTCTGTTCCCTCCACAAGGTCAGCTGTAGACTATCAGGCTCTCTCTCTTCCCAGGGCCTTTGCTGTGTCTATGGAGCTGTCTCTATTCCTCTGTGCTCTTCTCCTGTGTGTTTACTTCCCAGGGCTCCAGCATCAAAACTCCAACTCTCTCCTCTGCCATGTCATTTTCTCTGTGAGTTCCTGCCCAACAAGGTGGCAGGTCGAATCAAATCCTTGATCATAATTTAATCAAGTAAAAGTGAAACCTCTGAATCGAATACAATCCAATATACCCAGAGGAAAAGATCAGTTTACAAACATAATCCAATATCTATTTTTGGAATTCATAAACAATGCCCAATTGCTACACTATCCATCTCACAGGATTGTAACATGGTAAAAATGAAAATTAACTTTCAACTTTTCAAAGTTAATAGCATACAAAAGGTTAAGTATTGTTTGGTCAAAATATAGTTTTAATATATTTGAATTTTAACTAATAAAAATAATAACAACATCAAAAACAAGGAAATATCTGGTTATGGCTGAATAAGGTATAACATATTTTCATTTGGTCATCATATAAAAAAATAATGGTGCTCTGTTGCATTGAGACATGCATGCTTTTATGATTTATGTGAGCTAATTATGCTAGAATGCATCTTTGCAAAGAAATGCATAGTGACATTCTGATCATTGGTCACATATGGTCCCTTGGCACATTTCGTTGTGATTTCCCAGGTTGGGTTCCAATTTAGAGAATAACATTCTTGCTAGTTAAATTCTTGCTTACTTCTGTGTCCCTCTCTTGCCATGATCTAGAAATTTATTTTTTTCTTTCTGATTATTCAAAATAATAAGTGAAGTCAGGGCTTATGCATAGAATAAATAAATGGTACTTAAAAAAAAAAACCCTACAGCCTGCCATTTCACCATCCTCTCCCCTCTTTTTTTCTTCCCTTCTTACTTGAAATATTGAGTGAAACATTATCTTCAGTGAAACACTATTAAAATATGCCTTGATTACCTGGATGGGGGAGGCCAAATATCTCCTTTAACCTTCCCCTGTTGGCTATTGGCAAGGATATTTTTTCAGTCCAATTAACTAAAGTGTGGGCAAGTTGGCACTTTTTGACTAGAATTTCAGGAGAGCTGTATAGTGGTCATAATAGGTGATTCTTCAGGTTCCTTCCCTGTAAAATGTTGTATTACAAGTAGAACCAGGGGTGACTTTAGAGAAAAAGAAAGGGATCTTACTAAATGGAAGTGAAAAGGTGAGATCATCATGGAACAATCACATACTTCACAGTTTTACCTAGAATAATAGGCAAAGGCATGGGTGAGAAAAGTGGACCCCATCTAACATGCAGTATACATCCTAACTCCCCAGCACAGTAAGTGAGTTTCACCAAGAAAAGACAGGGTTTCTTAGGGAAGAAGGGAAGGAAAGAGGCCTGTGTAGTGTTCCTTTGGTGATGAGAGAAGCTCACCAAAGAATAGGAGATGGGTGCTTCATCCCCAGGGACAACTTAAATTTTCCGTGGCCTGAGATCTTGAAAGCTTAGGCAGCCCAGGAACTGAGCTCAGGGCCTCTTAATGGTGTCACTCAGGCAACTTGGTGCAGCCATGGACTCATGGCTAAAAAGTGAGCAGAGGCTATAATGTTTTCCCCTATCATGGTTTGTGATTTTCAGGAACCTCTTGCCAGAACTTTCCCTCATTCTGTCTTCTCCGGGAAGGTTCCTATGGAGGTTGTGGCTCAGGAGAGCATATCTTGTATTTGCCTTGGCTGAGGGCCTCTTACCTCAAACATAGCTGAGGGCCCTGAGGCACAGATCGGCCATGTCTGGTTTCTCAGAAGTAATCGCTAAGTAATCGTTAGCCCATCTGTGTGAACACTATAGAAATATACACCATTTACTATAGTTAATAAGAATTTTATGGAGTGGATGGAAATGACTTGTCAAGTGGCAGCTGTGGGGAGGCTGAGGTAGGGGGCATTTCCTGGTCCTGGTCTCTAGGTGGAGAAGTCTTTCTAAACTCTAGCTTCTTCTGGAATCCTGGCAGATTCCTCCCTGGGGCCACAGCAGGCGGGACCCTCAGTTCAGATCTGGCTCTCTATGGAGGGATAAACATCATATGCATCTTCTCCTGACAGGATAAAAACCCAGAACTTAATTCACTTGGAAGAAAAATGAGAATTCTAATAATGTGACTTGAATATTTTTTAAACAAAATTAGTGAAACGATAAAATTTGAAGGAGCATTTAAAGAATTACAAAAATGGATCAGTCAGTGTTACTGAAGAGTCTGAATTGTAAATTAACCTACCCTAATGCATATATGTTTCTAGGTACAGGGCATGTTTTAATGTTTAACATACGTTAATATTAATAGTTTTCATTCACATATTAAAATAAGCCTAACCTTTTTAATACAGTTTATCCTCTTAAATTGGCTTAGTACATATAGATAATGTCTTAACCGACAAAGGTATAAAAGACCCAGATCAAATTATGTACCACAAATTCTTAATTAATGCAATATGAAATGAGATTAACAAGATTTCGTTTAGTTAGTTTTCTTTTTCTGGCAAGTTTGCTATATTTAAATAATGTGAATTTACAATATATTTTTGTAATGTGTTCATATACCTCATGTTTTTTAAAGAATACATTTTTTGCTTCATTGCTCATGATCTAGGCAACATAATATTTATAATCTACTTTAGATGTATCTTCACTAAATTAAAATTTGTTTTTGCCTTAGGTTAATTGTATTCAATTAAGTAGCTATTTATGGAGTATTTAGTATGTATAAGGCTTGGTGTTAGCCAGTGCAAGAGCACAAAGATGGATAGGAGATAAAAATATAAATAATGAAATCTCAAAGCTTAATAAGGTGAATGTCATAAGAAGAAAAAAATCTCTGGGTTGAGGGCAGAGAAATAATATCCATTTGGGAGAGTATGAAATTAGTTCCTTGAGAACAGGTAACTGGATGGAGATCTAGAAGCATGGGTAGGATCTTAACAGGTAAGGTTGAGAAAAAGTATGCAGTGGGGAAGAAGGGCAATAAATTAGGGCTTAGAGGCAAGAGACATGGAGAGAATTCATAGAGGAAGCACTCCAGTTGAGGCGAAGTGTGAGATCAACTATATCGGCAGTCTTCTGTGTCCTCAGACCTCTACTGTTTGATTCCTCTAAGTGACAAGCTTTGTGCTAAAGAAAAGGAATAAAAAGATGAAAGTGTATACACACTCTTTGTCCTGAAATCACTTATGGTGGGGCAAATCCTTTCAAGTATTGTGGTTACTGAAGATACGCTTGGAATGCTGTTGGGATTGAGGGAGCCCCAACCCAGTCTGTGGAATCAGAAAGGGCTTTCCAAAAGCAGGATGTTTGGAACTCAGTCTAGATGGATGAGTAGGAGTAATGTGAAAAACAGAAGTGAAGTTATTCAAGGCAGATGGAAAATAATCATGAACAAAAACAAAAGGTATGAAATAGCATTTGAATTTGGGAAACTATAAATAGTTCAAGATTTCAGGAGCATTCATTCCATTAGTTTCTAGTGGATGTCGTAATTGTGCCAATATTTTTTATTTTGTATGGTTTTCTGGTTTTTGATGTGATACTGAGATAGGAATATAGTTACATATTGTTTCCATTGTAGGCCCACACCCTTTACTTGAAGGCTTTGGAGTTAATAGTGGTTTTCCATTCCTGAAATACCTACATATTTATGTTGTGTTTTACTGTTATTCTATCATATAATGATTTTGTAACCAAACATCATATATATTCAATGTTCTCTGAATTTCATTTCCTTGACTCAATGAGCCCCATGATTGTATATTATTGGGCAATATAACCAAAAGATGATTCTATATATGAGAGTTTGCAGCATTTTCATCTTCTTGTTTGGTTAGCAAAATCTACTGCCTTGTACGTGATTCTGATTACAATTCACACCATCCCCTTAGTATCATGTGCTTTCAGTCCCTTGTATGTTCCCATGTTCTCAATACCTGCATCTAAAATCTCC
The DNA here is from genome assembly GCA_029593785.1 of Cabassous unicinctus. Lineage (NCBI taxonomy): Eukaryota > Metazoa > Chordata > Mammalia > Cingulata > Chlamyphoridae > Cabassous > Cabassous unicinctus. The sequence goes on from JAQZBX010005858.1 coordinate 27,344, forward strand.
ATGATAGATTTGTCTGTCCCTTTAAAAAGACTGATATTTGAATGTATTAAGAGCAAAAGATGCCTCTTGTGTTCTTCCCAGACAATAGTTCTATCTTCTCCACCTGGTGTAATAATTCTCTATCTTTGAAATAAGTTTTAAGAACGTAAAATTTAAATTGACTGACATTTTTTAATGTCATTTAATGACAATATATAACATGTATAACATGTACAACATGTATAACAAAATATGCTGTTCAGTGGGCCCCTAGTTCAGCCCAAGGAGATCCTGAGTATATAATAGCAGGGTTCCATTCACTGCTCAGTTTTATGGCAATTGTCAATCATTGTGGAAGCTCAGTCTTCATAGCTCCTCTTTTGTGGAGCTTTGCTCAGCTATAATGGAAACTGCTATGTGCAAAAGATGTGAAACCAGGTACCACCACTTAGAATGTGCCTTTGGAGGAGTGAAGGCTTTTATTCTCTTGCTAAATTCTTTCATTATGTTGATTTGCTATTTATTTCAATTTAAGGCTATCTAAATGACATGTAAGCCATTTAAAACTGTCTTTACTCACCAAGTAACATAGAAAATTAAGAAAAAAATGTGTTATTTAAGTTTGAAGTGTTTCCTTTAGTTATCTAGATATTTGAGCTCCAAGTTGTTTGATAATTGCCTCATGTTCAACTCCTGCATGTATAGATACAGTAAAAGAGAAAGAAAAAAAACTCTATCTTTTGAAATGTTCATATTTTCCTCTTATGTCAACATAGATATGTCACAATATTTTTTGTTTTATGGGACTCATTTCCAGTTGATGCAGAATTTTAAAGTGAAGATAATCATAATAATTAAGTACTAAATGTGTAAATGAGGCCTGATTCAAGTTATTTAATTAACATAGATTCATGGAAATTTGGCAACTGGAGGATTAAAATATGGATTTTAATCTAATCTGTTTCTGTGCTTTTCAATTCCCCTAAACTATCACCAAAGAAAGGGCAATAGTAGAGATTTAGAAATATGTGAAATATCAACAAGCTGGTTGCTATTCCTTTGTAACCTGTCTGGTCTGATACTATTGCATGGGGAAGTCATCCAAGAAAATTCTTGTAAATGTTTCCTGTGAAGGGGAAGGGAGGAGGTGGGGAAAAATGCCTCTCCTCACCAAATACAGCTCTGGTGTTACAGATATAAATTTCTTCAGGACAGGCCCAGCCCTCTAATGTGAACAGGAATGTGGCAGGCCTGGCCCAGCAGCCCTAGAACCAGGCAGTCACTGCCTTTTATCTACTATTACCACATGCTACTCACTTTATTTCTCCTGGTCAATGTTTAAAGCTATGTAAAAGAGTCTAAATGGCAGCCCACTAACTACATCTTCTACTCCAGGAGACTGTAACAGAGTCTGACCAATGCTTTTCTTGGTATGTCTTTTACAAATTTTCCTTCTTCTCTATTCCCACTGCTACCACCTCCCCCTTTTAGCCCCAAGGAGTGACAGGCTGAATTTCTGGATTCAGGTCTAAATCTCTACCATTTACTGCAGAGTGGTCTTCCTTAAACATTGCTTTCCCTTTGTTTTGCTCTGCTCTTTGCTCCCTACAGCTGGAGAGAAACTATACCTACTTAAGGTCGAATGAATCAGCTGATCTATAATTCCAAACTGACAGAATAATGTTAAGCTGATGTGTTGGTGGTGCCGTACAGCACTTCTCTAAATTCACTGAAATCTCAACAGAGGAGCCTAGTATGGTTGGGCTCAGTGGGAGGAAGTGGGGCAGTGAGGTAATGAGTGCTAGTTTGGGCATTGAATCTGAAGTGCCAGGAATTCATCTTGGCCAAACTTTCTAAAGTTGCTAATATGGATTTGGAGCTTATCAGAGAGGTCTGGGTTATGAGAGTTCTTAGGGATTGTATTAGTTTCCTGTAGCTGCCATAACAAACTAACACAAACTTAGTAGCCTAAAACAACAGGAATTTATTCTCTCATAGTTCTGGAGGTCAGAAGTCTAAGCTCCATGTGTCAGCAGAACCATGCTTTCTCCATCAGCTCTACAGAAGGAACCTTTCCTTGCCTTTTCCAGCTTCTGGCAGTCCCAGGCTGACCCTGGTTTGTGGCAACGTAACTCCAATCTCTGCCTCCCTCTTCACATGGCCTTCTCTCTGGGTCTCTGACTCCTTTGTGTCCAAATCTTTCTCTCCTTTCCCTCACAAAGACACCAGTCGTTGGATTTAGGGCCTAAATCCAGGATGATTTCATCTTGATATCCTTAACTTATTACATTGGTAAACACTCTGTTTCCAAATAAGGTCACTTTCTGAGGTTCTGCGTGGACATGAATTTTGAGGGGACACTATTCAACCCACTGCAGTGATGCTTAGGGGTTTACACACTAGAAGGCCAAGGAAGAGTTTGTAGAGTAAAGAGAAGGGGATTAGGGCAAAGAATGTTGGGAACCACTTGATAATGAAGGGATAGATGGAGGAGGAAGTAAGGAGATTGATCAGACAGGAAGAGGGACAACCAGAAGAGAAGAGCTCAAGGAAGCAAGGAAGGAGAAAGTTTCATGAAAGAAGGAATATTTATCAGGCCCACCCTTTTCAAGAATCTTGTTGGAGAAAGAAAGGAGTCGAGGCAGTAAGTAATGACAGATAAGGCAGAGACCTTTAAAAGATAACTAATAAAGCCATAAGTAGACTGGTATAGTCAAGTGGTTTTTAGGAAGATTAGTCAGGAGAATGGGAAGAAAGAAATACAGAAAGCAAGTAGGGAAGTGAGGTTAGCAATAAAAACAAAAATTGGAGGGACTTTCATTTCTAAACATTTCTTCCATCCTCAGCCCACATTTAGTTCCAGACCAACACATATCTCTACATTCTTTGTCACTATTTCAACCTCTCAATTTTTAAAAAATTAAAAAGTCTACACTAAGTCTAAGGCCAAATCCTCATTGTTCTATGCTGCTCTCAGACACCCCTTTCTCCGTTCCCCACCATTGGCCTGTCCTTCACCTTGGTGTGCTGCTTGCTTCGATCTCTTCTCTGGCCTGTGTAAAATGTACCTGCCAGATGCACATTTCTGCTTCATACATACTGGGTCCATTTTTCTCACTACCTTCATTAGCATGGTAATTCTCTCCTTAGTATCACCCAGCATGCTCTCCTTAGGTAATAATTCATATTTCTTTTCTACTCTACCCTTATCTTTTCTTGATTGCCATTTTGATCCTTCTTTTCCATTTCCTCTACTCTTGTTCCACCTTGCTTTTTGATTCTTTTGAGTCTCTTGTCTATTCTCTCTTTCTTTAAAATTGCTTATCCATTGTTTTTCATTAATGAATTCCTCAATAGAAAAAGAGAACAAATTAATGTCACTTTAACGTTTTTATTTAGATTATATATCCCTCGATCAAACATTACATTTCATGCATATAATTCAAAATGTTTAAATGACTTTTATTTGTCAAACTCAGTACAGGTTCTCACACACACAGAGGGAGAAGAGTTCACCTACAGGATATGATTTGAAGGGTGTCCTAAGCACTGGTAACTTGTCATAGTTGCTTAAATATTTACTGCTATCTTTCCATTGAATTAAGTCATTTTACCTCCTAGAATGCTAATGTAATTCCTTAAGCCATTAGTAGCCATTAGCAAATCAACCAGGGTCATTTTTGTAGAAGAAGGTGTTTTAGTTTCCTAGGCTACTCAAGCAAATACCATGAAATGGGTTGGGTTAAACAATGGGAATTTATACACTCATGGTTTTGAGGCGGGGAAAATGTCCAAATCAAGGCATCGTCAAGGTAATGCGTTCTTCCCAAAGACCAGCTGCTGGTGATCTTTGGCTCCTCTGTCACATGGCAAGGCACATGGTAGCATCTGCTGGTCTCTCCCTTCTCGTCTGGGTCCCATTGATTTCAGCTTCTTGCCTCTGTGACTTTTTCTCTCTCTGTATGTCTGAATTTCATTCTCTTAAAAAGAGCTCTAGTAATAGGAGTAAGACTCATCCTGACTGAGATGGGGCACACCTTCACTGAAGTAGCCTCAGCAAAAGATCCTACTTACAATGGGTTTACACCCACAGGAGTGGATTAGATTTAAGAACAAGAACCTGATTTTCTGGGAATCGTATACCTTCAAACCATCACAGAGGGTAAGAATAAGGTTTGATTAAGACAAGAGAAAAGATGGCCTAGAACCAGGGAAATTTCTCAGAAAGGGCAAGCCCTGGGGCCACTAGAGTGAAGGGCCCTGAGCAGCGAATCTCAGCAGGAGCACACAGGGTATCTAAACAGGGGAAGGTGTTGAGGGCAGGGGTGATGCCAATAGCAGGAAAGTACATTGAAGTAAGACAAGACCAAAATGAAAAGAAACTACTCTTAAATCACCTGTTTGCCTCAGTGAATAAGAGGCTATTTTGAAGACTTTCCTTTTTGTTTTCTTTTTTCAGAGGGATTTATTTCCATTTCCTTTCAGATAAATATTTCCCCAATTACTTGATACGGGTAGAAAGAGCCTAGCCTTTATTGAGCCTCACTCTTCCATGCATCACACTGTTTGCAGGGTAAACTATGTGAGCCATAGTTCATTTGTTTTCTCATTCACCCATTTATGCATAGACTCATTCATTCCCTTAAAAATATTTATTGAGAACGTGATGTGTGCAAGGTACTTTGGCACTTTGGATAGAATAGTAAATAAGACAGATACAGTTCCTAATCTACTGGAGCTTAAAGTAGTTTGAAGTAGTGTGTGCAGACAAATAGAAAGTCAGTTAAGTCCAGCGTGATAAGCGCCATAGTCAGAGAAGAACAGGTGCTGCCTGAAACACAGAGGAAGGGCACTCAGCCCATATTAGAAGCAACAGGGAAGACTTTACAGTAGCAGTGACATCTCAGCTGAGACCTTGAAGAGTAGGTCCTGACCACACAAAACAGGACAGAGGGCCAGAGAAGTGAAGACAAAGGAGCAAAAAATATTTGAAACTAGAAAACAGGCCTTGAGGTGAGAGAGAACATGGTACTTTCAAAGATGTGAACGGTGTTGCCTGTGACTGGAACACAAAGTTGAGGGGTTAAGTAGGGAAAAAATGAGGCTGGGGCCCTATCATGAAGGCCTTTTATGAACAATGCAAGAAATTTATATTTATCCTGGTAGCTCATGACCCTCTTACAGGATTGGGTGTCCTAAATTTGAGGTTACTCAACTGTGACACAAGCTCACTGTGCATTCAGCTTCCACCTGGAGCACTCACAAGGAATTTAGGAGAAAGTAGCACCAATGCCCATGGTGATGGGGAATTTTGGAAAGGTTTTAGAAAGGAAAATGAATTGATCAGATTCCCTTTGTAGAAAGTTGGTACTATCTGAAAGTGGAGAATGGATTAGGAGGAGGGGAACATAGACTGGAATACTAATTTGGAAGTCCTTATTGCAGTGATGCTTGCCAGCAATAATGGTGGTCTAAATTAAGTTAACAGAAGAGGGGATTAATTCAACAGATATTTGGTAGATATAATCACTAGGACTTAGCTGTTTATCAGATAAAAGATTTAAAAAAATAGTGATTTCCAAGTTTCTGATTTGGGCACTGGATGAATAGTACTGTTTTTCAGTGAGATGGAGACCACCAGAGAGAGAGCCTTCTGTAAGGAGAGTGCAACTGAGTGAAACAACTGAGTAGAGATGCCCAGAAAGGCTTCAGATGAAAACTATGATGCTCACCAGAGAGCTAGAAACCAGAGATATAGGTCTGGGGGTCCTCAGTATATAAATGGCCACTGAATGTGGCTCACTCAGACCAAGAAAGCACAAGAATCCATGACTAGACTATTAGCTCAATAAGAGCAAGAACTTCGTGTCCATTAACTAGGACCTAGCATAGTGGCTTGCCTATAACTTCATGAACAAAACAGTGCCTGTGAAACCTCATGGTAAATTATAAAGGACTGTACAAGTGTTTGAGATTAATACGGATTATAATTTAGTCAAGTCATTTAGACATGCTTGAATAACCTTTCAGTAGCTACATTTTAGGCCTATTTCTGAAATGTATGTATCACATTTTTGTTTTGACTAGTTTAATATTTTCCATGTGACTATTAATATCATCTGTATAACATACTGAGTAGAACGTAGCAGTGTCAAACAAATGTGGATTTAAATCCTACCATTTTGGTCAAGTTACTTTATCTTAGAGTGCCTCAATTTCTTTACCTATGAAATGGGGCTAATAGTATCTATTTCATATGACTATTGATAGAATTAAATGAGATAATACACATAATATATATAGTACCTTGGATCATAATAAGTATTCTAAAAATATTATTTACCATCATCATCAATTATCATTATAATTAATATTAGCATTATTGAAAAATTCATTAAGGCAGCAATTCTCAATGGTGTTTTTGCATGCCTTGTGATAGTTTTTTTGTGGCTCGCTCTGTTTTTTCAAGGATGTTTTCAGCAAACAGCCTTGAAAGATAAGAGTAGTGTCTCCCTCGGGGCAGAAAGCAGATTTGTTTCCTTACCAGGATAATAAAGATAATGGCTCCCTCCAGAACAAAGGTTGGATAGCTTAGCTAGCAGTCCCATTATAAAATTAGTATTCCTAAATTTGAGGTTCCTCAGCTGTGACACAATCCCGCTATGTGACACAAACCCGCTATGTGTGCCCCCATGGGACTTAAGGGGTAAAGGGACCCAAGGCCAACATGAAGCTCATATTGCTAGCTGTGCCCAGAATAATATATGCCTTCTGTCTTTCACCAGGAGCCTTGTATCTTCTGCCAGCATCATTGAAACTGTGGTAGGCTAACTTGTTAGCTTGCAAGCAGGGTAAAATCTCAGACCCTTCACAGTTCTTGATAAAAGTTGTCTTTTAAATGTAGACATGTATATTGTAAAGCCTTGACACAGGTGTTTTGTAAGGTACTGTTTCCCAATCTTAACACTGAATACTTTTCGACAATTCTAATCATGGACAATATATAAACAGGAATTCATGAAACACACTATAAGGCAGTTTATTTTCACTCTGAATAATTCAATCTTTTTTGCATTGTGTTTAAAAATTTCTTCTTTCAGTCACAAATCCACGAGGGACAAATATATGTAGTACAATCCTTACTATCTAATAAATATTGAATATCACAAGTATACATTGAAACCATGCAAGAGTGTTTTTAGTATTGACAGCAGTCATTGACTAGAGACCATAGATCAAAGCAGCTGTTGGTTTGCAAATGCCACCTGTGTGTTCATGCAGACAGTAACAATTGTGTATTTATTTATATATCAGATGATCTCCCATTTAACTTCCTACTTCATTTTCAGGTACGGATATGTAATTTCTAAAAGGCACCAATATGTGTGTGTGTGTAAAACTAGGTCATATGACTAGGCCATATCTCAGAGCACAGTTTAGGATATGCCTTATAAGGAAAAACGATTAAAAAGTCATTAAAGAAGATGAGAAATGTTAGGCTGGATCAAATATGAGCAGATTACATCCAGTATGTAACAGTGATTTGTTAACTACAAAAAAAGGAGGCAAAATTCAGAGACAGAAAGGGAAAAGAGGATTGCATGTAGGCCCAAGATAGCAAATAAAATATGCAGGGGACAGATCCTACTTTAGTAGTCCAAGACAAGAATGTAAGTGCAGGAGAAGTGAAAGATCCAGTGTGTTTTAATTGAAGGAGGTGGAAATACAGTACAGGATGGAGAAAAATAAGGCCCTGATCAGGCAGGGTTTCCTAGGGCAAGGGCCACTAACCATGTGTAATGGTTAGGCTAATGTGTCAATTCAACTAGGTAATGGTGCCCAGTTGTTTGGTCAAGCAAGCACTGGGCTAATTGTAATACAAGGGCATTTCATGAACATTGATCACATTGAGTTAATTGCATATATAGCTGATTATATCTACAATCAAATGAGGAGATTGCCATCAGCAATGAGTGACATCTCATCCAATCAGTTGAAGGCCTTAAAAGGAGAAGTGATTTCAGCATTCAGAGAGAGAACTCCCATCTCTGTTTCAGATAGCCAGAATCTCTTGGGGGACTCATCGAGGCCCTTCATCAGAGTCCCTGGCTTGCAGCCTGCCCTGCGGAATTGAGATTTGTACATCCCCACGGTCATTTTATAAAATGAGACAATTTTATAAAAGCTCATACTATTTACAGCTACCTCTTGTCAGTTCTATTTCCCTAAAGAACTCTGACTAATATACCATGTTAAAAGCAGAGTTGACCATGAATGCATGAGAGCTTAGTCCAGAATCCAGAGGGGTGACTTGGGAACCCAAGAACCTTATTTCTGCAAATGCCAGACAACAGTAATTCATTCCAGTAAAAGGGGATGAGAGAGTAGGAAAACTACTAAGAGTCTGGCAAAATGTCTACAGTATAGGAAAAAAACATCCCTGCATTTGAGTCATTGGTACCAAGCAGAGACATTTTAGTGTTCTTAAACCACAGGTGTTCCTTTCTGTGGCAGAGGTGAAACCTAAACTAAGTTAAATGAACATTAAACTACACTAACAGTATTTCTATACTGAGTTTGAAGATTCAGGCATACTTCTGGGGCATCGGTGAGCTATAGAAAGGCCAGTGTGATAGAAAGGGATCTGCTAAGAGAATGAAAGTTAGGAGTTCAGATTTTGGTCTTTGTAGACTGTATTTTTCTCCTTCTTATCCCCGGGTGGCAATGGACAAGATGGGGCAATAATAAAAGTTGCTTATTTTTGGAGACATGACCAAAATCTAAAACACTATCATGTTTAAAATAAAATTTCAGGCATTTTTTTACTTCTACACTCCATCTTTGTTTATCATTCTCTTAGAGGAAGCATCTTGTCATTATATTCTAGGCAAAGCTCTTAACAGGGAAACTCAAATCCATACCCTACACCTAATTTTTAATACAGTTTCCTCTTTGATCTACTGTATCCCCGAATTTAATTATGAGGTCTGACTTGATATCCTGCCATTGTATCTTTTTCTCTACTTTGCTCTTTCTGTAGTTTGCAAAAAAAAAAGAAAAATGTTCTTTTTTAAAAAAAAAAAAAACAAGCTTATTTTAAGCTAGTTCATTGAAAGGTGTCACCTTCTACTGCTTGTTGCTCCTTGGGTCCTTTTATTCTTTGTCTCCTGAACTGACACAATTACCACCTCTACTTCTGCAAATATAGCTTGCGGAGCGAGTTTCCTAGGAAATACAATTTTTAAAAGTGCCAGACATAAGAATGACTCTAAAGCCATTTGATGAGCTCTCTGTTACATCTCCTCATTTGCTTCCTTCCCAAAGAGATTTTTGATTTTTGCCTGGAACATGCTTATCAGCTTAAAGGTATGCAGCATCATTATGTTACAGAGATTTTCTTCTGCAGCAGCAAGTGCACTAACCTTGAATGAAGCAGTTGCTAATCATGTTGCACTAAGCAAATAAAAGTCAAAACCGACTTAATCTTGCTTGCCTAATATCAGTTTCTGCAGTCTTCACGTGTAATGTTCTAATCACTGGCGCAAAACAGCCAATTAATTTGCTTTCCCTACGTGTTTTTACTGGCCAAGATGCATAGGGGAGCAGTGCGTTCGGTCATAATCATGCTCCACAAAGAAGGGAAATGTTCCCTTTGAGCTTCCAATCATTAGGCCAACTGAAGTGAAGACAAGCCCATTGACAAGTGAGAATGGCAATAATTTATTTTCTATTGATGGGTTGTGACAAATCATGTCGAACCAGTGGCTGCATACTGTGGGGCTCTGCTACGGAAGGACTGTGATGGGCAAAGATGAAACCCTTCACACCTCATTTAGTCCAAATGTAGCCACCTGGGTGGTGAATCGGTTCAACATACCAGCCCAGGCATTCCAGCACAAAATTAGATCGCTAACAGGCAGGCCATACAGGGGTTCCTACAAGGCATTAATCAACCAGGTTGAGCTGTCAAAACGCAGAGTCTGAAATTAAGAAACACCAAAAGGATGAAAATGTGGCAATGCTGTCAAAAAAAATCAAGAATGTGATTCTTACTGCAGGATTCTAGGCACCATTTAAAAAAGCTTAGAAGAAAAATGAATTATAAAGGGGTAAAGAGAAGCATTACCCTGCTGAAAATTTTCCTAAGATTTTTACGCATGTTAATTAGTAAAAGCAGCATGAAGATTTATGTAAGGATGAGACCTCCCCTTTTTAACTTAACACTGACAGGTCAGACTACACATAAGTCCTCCTGCCACCCCACAGCACAGTTCATCTCTTATTTAAATTTCTTTTCTACCCGGTCCTACTGATGTACAGAGCATTTGATGTCTCATGCTGCTTCTGGATACAGACACTTCAAACTCTGCAGAATTCTTGGGCTTGTACAACGTATTTTCAGAACACTATTTTTGGTAGAAGAGAGATTTCTAGAATCTGGAGATTGGGACTGCTAATCTGCAGTGGGGGTGGGAGGGCTTTCTTTTAAGAACACGTTGTCTGTTTTCATATTAGGAAAAGCATTTGATGCTGTATACAAATCCAAACAGCCAGATTTTCTGATACTAACCAAATTTTCACTGCTCAAACACATGCAAAGTTTCTATTATCTAAAAATATAGAGTCTAAATCCTAAAGAACTGCTTTGCAAGCCCCACATGGTGTTTCTCAAAGTGTGGTCTGTGGACCACACATGTGAGAATGATCTAGAGTGCTCATTGGAAATGCAGATTCTCAGACCCACCTCAGGCCTACAGATGTCAAATCCCTGGGGATGGGCCTGGGAACTGGAATTTTAACAGGATCCCCAGGGTGATTCTGATGTACAGTGAAGCTTGAAAACTACTTTTTCTTAAATGAATAAACCCCAGTCCATTTTCAAGTACAAACCCTTGCTTCTTTCCACCATTGTCTAACGCATCTCCCCCTCAGACAACCCAGAGCTCCATTGGTTCACAAATACTTGTATATTTTCATGCCTTTGTTCCTGCTATGCCCTTCATCTGCAATGCCCACCCTACCCCCAGCCCCATGTTTTCCATCCACTGCTATTCAAATCAAAAGCTCACTCCTTTATTACTGTCAGCTAGATGTAAAGACTCTGGTCTTTTTGCTATTCTTACCTTTCCTTTGTACCTTTTATAGCATCACCACCTTTTGCCTTCTATTGCTGTTACCTGTACACATGCTTTATGTCCCAATTACTAAGTTGTTCACTCCCTGACGCTAATGTCTTGTGTATCTGTTTATGCCTCGTAGCACCTAACTCCTCACTGCTGTGTACTATATGTACAGTAAATGTTTGTAGAATTGAACTGTTGAATAATAGATGTTAGTTAATTCACACCCAAGCTTTGTATTTTTTAAGTCATTCACAAAAGTAAGATCTCCCTTGCTGAGTGTAAAGAATTCATGTTAGAATCTCCCAGTGGGTCTCTCTGAAAGCAAGAATACATGAGGTCTGTTATTTGGTTTATTTTGTTATTTGTTTGCTTTATTTGTCTGCAGTTTGTGGGTGAATGTTACTCTGGTTTAGATTTTCTAAAATTACTTTAATGATATTTTCCCTGAAAGAATATATGTGAATATTTTAAATCCTCAGCTGAAATAGATAATTAAGTATGTTAATTATTCTGGGAAAAAACTACTTTAAAGTATGCACCTACAAACCATTTGTTTTATAAATGTTTCAGATATTCATGGCTTTTTAAAAAATACTTTATTTACTTTATTTTTTTCTTTATTTATCACCCCCTTCCCCCAGATGGTTCGGTTTTCTGTCTGCTCATTGTTTGCTGGCCTTCTGAAGGAGGCACAGGAACTGAACCTGGGACCTCCCACGTGAGAGGGGAGTGCCCAACCACCTGAGCCACATCCGCTCCTGGCATCCCCTGGCTCGTGGACTCTGCTTGTTGCGGCGGGGGCAGAGTCTAGCTTGTTATGGCGGGAAGTGGTGTCTGCTTATCTTCCCTCAGGAGGCACCGGGACTGAACTGGTACCTCCCATGTGTTAGGCAGGTGCCCAAGTTGTTGAGCCACATCCACTTCCCTAGATATTCATGGCATTTTAAAAATCAGGAACTATATAGCTAAAATATTTAATAGCTTTGTACAATGATTAGCCAACAGTCAATGGCTGCAATAGTTTGACTATGTCTAATGTAATTTAAGACCAATATCCTCAACCATAATAGAGCATAAAACGTGGGAACCATGGTTTAGATTTTCTTTGCCTGAGGAACAAGTTCTGCCCGGTTTGTAAGGCAAGGAAATGTTTTACCTAGAGTACTCCCCCACCCCCCATAATCTGGAAGTATAAGAAACATTAGAAAGAAAAATGGGTGAATGCTATCATTTTTGTCATTCTTGAAAGTATGTCTCCTCAATCCATGTTATAAAAGTTAAAAGAAACAAAAAACTTTTACCTATGATACTGCCATTTGTTTAGGTACCACAGAAACATAGGGAAAGAAATTTTGAAGGATACCTGAGAGTATTATAGTTATATATAAAAAATTAAGCCAACTCAAGTTGTACCTGTTCTACTCAGAAGAATAGCCCTTTATCTGTCTTGGTCTTCAGTTACAAACACTCTACATAAGAGGATCAGGAGTTGAAGAGATGCCTCCCACTTTACTTCAGTTCCAAAGATAATTAGGGCAGACTAGAGCCAGGCAGATCTGACTGGAAAAGTTCTGAAGGTTTGGAAACTAGTCTTAAAAAAAAAAAACTGATGTGTAAGCTTCCCTCTTTCTGACATCTCAGGTTGTTTTAGGACTTATGTTAAAAGTGCTTTCTGGGGACCATGCATTTCATAAATGTGTCAATTGCTGTTTAGTAGTCATCTCAATGGATTTTGCTTCAACTCAGTTGATAATTACAACAGAACAAAGTATGAAATGAAATTTTTATTTGTGTTAGAGTTCTTGGCCATGGGTACCTGCGGAACCCCAGATGTAACTAAAACCTAATTAGAAGAAAAGAACATTGCTGACTCAATATCTGAATTGGAAAGTAAAAGAAATACAGCAATCTCTAATATAACATCATGTATTATAACAACTAAAATAACTTCAAAATAAATAATGATAATAAATAATAAACAATGCAGTCTGTGAAAGTCGACGGGTGTATAATTCTTAAAACTGTTTGCTTTGGGATGGAAATGGAAAGAATGAAAGGTTATTCCACAAAGGATTGAGGAACAGTGTTGAGACTTTATAGGGAAGCCTGAGGGAATGTGACAGACAAGCACACTGAGAAAGTGAAAGAGATGAGATAATCCAGCCCATGGTATGAGTTTCAGAAAACCTTTGATGTTTGAGAAATATTTGGACATTGGGCTAAAGTTTCATAGCACTGACCTCATGATATTCATGATACAAGAATTTGAAGAACTCTTAAAGAAGAAAATCATATTAACATTGCAGGGAGGCTTCTTTGAAGAAGTCACAGGACACAAATAGCAAACAAAAAAACCACCTGTCCTTTAGAAGTTATCCAGCCTACCCTACTCAAGGATTACTGATCAACAGAAAGAAGCCAACTATGATCTACACAAAAAAGCTGGAAGAGAAAGGAAGCATAATCAAAAGGCAGATGAAGAATATACAGCTGAAGGGGAATGACACAAAGAAACACAGGAAGTGTTCAAAAAATAATTCTCCACTATCTCAAAGAAATTACAAACAAGATTTCTTGAAAACAAGCAATCAAGGAAGAGTTTAAAAAGTGATTCAATGAAATGTTAGAAGATGAAAATCAAGCTGGAAAATTCAAGAAAGAAATTAAGGCAAAACTGGAAATCATTACAGAAATGATCACCCCGTTAGAACAAAAAATAGAATATGTATTCCTTAAAGCAAAGTCATGTAGGTTAGAATCAAGAAATAAAATCATGGCGGACAAACCTCACAAACCAAAATAGGGGAAAAAAGAACAATGGAAAATGATTATAGATAAGATAAGTATTTCCACTGATACAGAAAATGCAATCATCACAAAATTAGTGTTTCTGAAGAAAATAGTAGAAAAATGGAACAAAAATACTCTAATACATGAGAAAACTTTCCTGAAGAAAGATTTGATCATGTATATTGTAAGGGCCCTTCAAATCCAAACAAAACTTAATACAATATAACCAACACCAAAACCTATGATAATACAATTTCTGATCTTTAAGGATAAAATTATGTGGGTGTCCTCGCTGAGAAAGTACATCATGTAAAAGGGGAAAATCAGGTTTGTCTTAAACTTCTTTAAAGCAAGATTTAATGCCAGAGGTCAGTGGGACTGTGTTTATAAAGTTTCAAGGGCAAACAAATATGATTCAAGAATTTAATTGACAGGTACATTATCTTTCAAATATAAAGACTACATTTTTAAGTATTTAAGAATTTAGGGATTATAACACCCATGATAATTATTATTAGCAAGAGATGAATCAAGATAAAATACAATGGAAAAATACCTAAGATTAAAGAACCATGGAAATCATGCTTATGAAAGCAACATGTAAATGTTATAAATTTTGAAAGTGTAAAAATAATTATACACACACACATATATCAACTACTGAAGGAGAAAGAGGGAAGTCGTGCTGTTTTAAGTCCTGACTTCAGCCATTCAGAGTTCTTGCATCATCTTTTTTTTTCCCTTAAATTTAAAGGAAGTTTTAAGGAATTCTAACAACTCATAGTGAAATAATGTTCCTCTGAAGTCCAACAATTTTTCACTTCAATTTTTTTCTTTGATTTGTTATTTGTTATTTAAATAATGGAATTTTCCCATTTAAAAAAAATGCTTCCATCTCTTTGTCTTTGTTTAGATATGAATAACTGGAAAGACCATCACCAGATACTGAATTTTATTTCTGGCGGGAGGGATTTTTAGTGGTTATTAACTGCTTTCTGTTGACTTGATATATATGAATAGCTTTTAAATAACCAGAAAAATGGGGTAGCATCTTGCTGTTGTCTTTTGTATTCTCTTCCTTTTCATTTCTTCGTAAAGAAAAAATAAAAAGTAAAACTCATTCAGTCAGCATATGTAGGACGCTCACAGTGGCAGAATGTTAATCTTTGGAGAAATTATAAAGGAAGCTAAAGACATTTTTCCATGAAGAGCTGATAATTTAATTTGATGGTCTTTAATTTTTTTCCTTTGTTTGAATGTGATACTAACTTTGTGTAATTGAAAAAGTATTTGCAAAGAATCAAACTGCAGTATGTTTAGATAGCTCTTATTCTTTGATCACACATAATCCACAGTTCTCTTATCCAAGGAGCTGGTAATTTTATATTTGGGGATTAGTTAAGGTATAAAACAACATGTTTGGGAGCTACTTCACTGTGGACTTGAACTCTATAAAAGAAAAACGTAGATCCAAAATCTTTCTTATATTATTAAAGTATTCTTATAGTTATTAAGATATTCAAGTTGCTGTTTTGGTTTAAAGGAAACCTTTAACTGAGTTGGCAATTATCAAATAAGTACAAATTTGTCATATTTGTGTGATCCACATTGCCCCAATAACAAAAGTGAACAATTTGACTCGTACACTGTGGTCTAGATTTAGTAACATTATGATATGGCTCTAAAGATTCTTGAAGCGGAATCCAAATAAAATCCAAATGTTTTATTTATACTCAACCAGTTTGATTATCTTTGTTTTTCCAAATATACTGTCATGTTTTTGGAATTCATAGTTGTAATGTGGTTAACTTTATTCTTATTATCACTTTCTTGATAGGAGCTGAAATTTCAAAGATTATAACATTTCAAGATTGTCGAAGCTCCCAACTTGACATTTTTTTTCTTGAAGTTTATCTAAAAAGATAGGATGATAGAAGGAATAAGCAGTTACCTAGATTTATTAGCATAAAACATATGGGAAAGAGATGAGGAGCTGTATTTCATATATTGAGTAGTTTACAATATCTTTGCAAATCATATACTCAAGTATCTGTTAAATGGACAGTCATCCATTTGACTACAGCTACATACTTTGCGACCCAATTTACTTGTTTTTTTCTGTTTTTTAGATTAAATTTTAAAAATCTGATCACCCTCTAGATATTTCCCAGGATATGTCATCAGTTTGATTGCAGAATTGGAAGTCTTTTTCAGAAATCATGAATTTTTATTTCTTAAAATTAATCATGATATAACCTCAAAGATGACCCTTCATAGTGAGGACTATTAACACTTTAAATGGCTAATAACAAATTGCTCACTGCAGTTCCTTTTGCAACTTTTAGTTTTGTATATTATTTTGTCCTCCAAGGTAAAATGACAGAGTGAGCATATTGCATAAAAACCAAGATCATCACTCTTTCACTGCCTATCACCCTGTTTATGCTTAACCAAGCATTTATTTATTAGTTCTTAATGGTTAGGGCTACAAGGTTACTACACCTGAGAGAAAAATCTGTAAGACAGGCTTTCTAATTAATCACTGGGAGGGTTCAGGAAGGTCTAGCTATTTCTGTAAACTAAAGCATTTATGCACTCTATTGCAAGTGTTGATCACAAAAATGGCAGGTAATGTTTTATTTCTCTAAATTTCTGTAGTTCCTTTAGGAATAATGAGCCCTTTCCATGTCTCTCTGTGTGTAAACATGGATACCATCGTTAAAACTAGGACCTTTGCTCACCTGAGGACAGATGAAAAGAAAACAGAGCATTGATACGAGTATCTTAGAATTGGTAGTAAAACACCAGCCATGAAGCTCCGCGTTGGAGACCACCATCTCAGAGCAAAAGTTTCCAAGACACAGCAATCAATAGCAACAGACCCTGCAATCAGGAATTAAATATCAGCACCATTTGTGACCAGTCAAGTCAGATGGAGCATTGTACACATTGGTTAATTTTACTGTGTTTGTGATGGTGTGGAGGCTCCTTCCTGGATTGGCCTGGGTCACTGGGCGCAGTAGGGATATGTAAAATGGCACCAACTCTGCTCACATTTACAAGGCTATTCAGGAACTCACACTTTTGTCCCCAGTCTCTGGCATCTTGCTTTGGTGTATTTCCTGGTTCAAAAGCCTCTGCAGCCAGAAGGCAGAAGGCATTGCAGATCTTAATAGCTTGTTATTTCTGCCTCCAGCCAGGTAGCTGACATTGGGAGAGGTCACCACCTAAACCACTCTGCTGGCATAATTTATCTCAACACAATAAAGCTTATTTTTTAAGCCCAGCACATATAAATGGTACACACAGATGCCTATGCTCATGTCCTTTGAATGTAGCATAGAAGCCAGGACATCTAATCCTCCACACACTATCCTGGGGATTTTTGCCTTCTTCCTCCTCATTTCCACAATCCTTACATTCATGTTTTAGTTACAGGAGATGTAACAAATGGTAGTTTTGAAGTGCTAACACTGCTATGTAGATGTTACCCTATGTAGATGTTATCCCGCTCCTGGCAAGGCTGAGAACGAGGCTGTGGGCCCTGGGACCCTACTGCATTTTATTGAAGTAGGCATCTCCCAGACAGCTGCAGTTCCCTGTCCTCACAAAAATGGCAGCCAAGCATTCTGTAGGTCACCCGCAGAGGCTCAAGCACCTCCTCCCTCCATTTTAACCAAAACAGTTCCACGTTTTATGTTTCACATATCATGCTTTCACAAAATATTTTTTGTGCAGAATTTTATATAGTTTTAAAGAGCAAACTAAAAACCCAAAGGAAAAGAAACACTTAAGGTTCTGATATATATGTTCAAATTTTCTATTTCTAGGGAAATAGCCCTGAGGAGTGACAGGAGTATGTTCTATAAGTGGGGAATATAAGTAGAAGAACAGGCCAAGGAGAAGAGGCGTTTGTGTAAACTGGAGCAAGAGACAAGGAATAGCAATAGGAGAGAATAGTCATATTGGTGTAGGATTTTCTTTGTGGGTTGATTTGTTTTTTGTTTTAATTTGTTTTTGCAAAAACAAGGTTCACCAGTAGAATGAGGGGTGTGACTTTATCCAGTTGGCAGGTCAGTGGTCATGAGTTCTAGTGCCGGTTCTGTTTTATTGGGACTGATGCCTTCCCACCTTAAGTTACCTACCCTCATATTTTCTATTTCCTTTTGCCTAGTCCCATAAACATGAGAACAGTAATGGCATCAGAAGTTTCAGTAGTGGAAAATAAAGCATAGATGAAGGGGAGTGGATCAGAAATCAGAAGAGAGATAACTGTAAGCAAAAAAGCAACTATGCTGATTTCAGTATTTTGATATTACCTGCTCTTACAGTTGTTGACTCAGTTGGACTCCCCAGCAGCAGATTCTGAGATGACGCAAAATGCACACAGTTATATGGAAAGAGCAAGGACATTATCAAGGAGTAAGGAGTTGATGCGGGAAAAAAATAGGTAGCCAATAAGGTGTGCATTATAAAGCCAGCTACCCAATGGGCAAATGTAGTTTAATACAGCGAGGAATGTCTGGAAAACAGGATAAAATATACACCTCAGAATTATCCTGGCAAGGACAAG
Source organism: Cabassous unicinctus (assembly GCA_029593785.1). Lineage (NCBI taxonomy): Eukaryota > Metazoa > Chordata > Mammalia > Cingulata > Chlamyphoridae > Cabassous > Cabassous unicinctus. The sequence goes on from JAQZBX010005858.1 coordinate 45,809, forward strand.
GGCGCTATGGATTTATATCCCCACAGCATCAGTTGGTTAAGGGCTGCCCCCAGGGGGACACTAATTCCCAAGCACACCAGCAGAGTGGGTTCTGGCAGCCAGAAAGCAGCCCTCCTGCAAAGATGCAGGTGCTGGCCATTAATGGTCAGGCTGCAGGGCATAGAAACCGTAAGGGTCTCTGAGGGGCCACCAGCACAGTTCCAACAGCATCTGTACCCACTGCCTTTTAACGTTTCCATCAGAAGATCACTAGGTAGTAATTCAGCCACATCCTGTTGAAGACAAGGCTTGAAGAAGAGACCTGTAAACTCGTGACTCTGGTAACAAAATTTGTCTGCGGTTCTATAGGTAATACTTAGACTTTATTTTATATAATCCTGTGTTTTGCATGACTATAGCATATATGTGCCTTTACTGGTGATTCTCAAGTATTTCAAACTGGGTTAAACTAATTCTAAATAATCTGTGTTGATCCTTGGTGTTGTATATTGATAAGGGTGAAATTACCAATTTAAATGCTATGTTAGAATTTATTGTATTTTTATAGGAATCATTGATGCTATATTTACATATTCATTTATTTATGCCTTCCTTACCTTTTCTGAAATAGAGTTTAAGGTAATAGTTATGCATATGCTCGATTAAAATCCAGATTCCTTTCATAGGGCAAAGAAATCACACTCAGGAATTTGAAAGATTAGTTTAAAGGAATTGGACTCAGGATTGGAAAGATTATTGACTTCATGGTTAGAAGTTTGAATTTTATATCTGCTGTTTTGCCCCATGTCCTTAAACAAGTCACTTCATCTCTCTGAATCTCAGTGCCTTCATCTCTAGTCTGGAGGATATAATTAGATGCCACAGAGTTCTCATGGAGATTTAGTGAAATGATTGATGTATGGAATGTACTCCAGCACCTGACATATAGAATATAGTCAGCTAATGTTAACGTAAGTTCCAGATGAATACCTGGAAAATATAAAAGAGAAAATTGCTTGGTGGTATAGACATTATATGGGAAGAAGCTGAGACTAAAGAAGTTGGCTGAAAGCAGAAGTAATCAGAGAAGATTTGTAAGAATTTAATGTGGGTCCAGAAACATGAGGAGGATTTAGATTATAGGAATGAGAAGATGAAATCTTGATAGGTGAAAGAACAAGAGCAGAAACAGCGACGCATGATTAGCAGCAAATTAGCAGGAAGGAGAAGAGGTAAGGCCAATCAACTCCAGGTTTTCCTGCAGCAGCCTGACCGTGCCTCTGACAGAGACATGAGAGGATGGCAGGATGTTGGTTTAGAGACAGGCAGTTGACTCCATTCTGGATTTCTAGAATTTGAGGTAACAAGAAGACGTTTTAGCACAAATATGACTCACATAACTGAAGATGGGGTCAGGCATTTTGAAGAGACTACAGAACTGGGGGCCACCAGCATCATAGTGATGGTTAAACCCACTGAGCTCAAGGAGAGGTGAGAAATTAGACCAAGGACTCAATTTGGGGAGGATGCTGTTGCCAGTTAGAGTGGAAAGCAGAGGAGGTTCAATCGAAAATAAACCCTCCAAAAAAGTGAGGTGGTCAGAATATTAGGAGCAATGCTAGAGGATAGCTCTGTGTAGCTCTGTGGAAGCCAATAAAAGAATGGCTTTCAACAAGAGGGGGTAGCAGGAAGCCTAGGCAGGGCAAAAAGAGGAGATGCTAAGCAGCTGCTTGTTCCCTTAGAAAAATGAAACCGGGATCTCCAATGCGAGCTCTGAAAGGAGCACCTTCATCTAGAGAAGGGGATTGACCAGCTGTTCTGTCTTTATGCCCCTGGTTTCCCTTCCCCTTGAGTTCACTTGTGCAGATTTTCACCATTCTGTCCCTCCTTATCTCCTGCCTCCACAATGCCCCCTCTATACCCAAATAACACACTTTTTAGTGCTTTGATCCCAGCATGGCAAACAGCTTCCTTTCCTTCCCCCTTAACAAAATGAGGGACAGGCTAGATCTTTTAAGAGACTTCACAAAGTATTAAGAGAAACAGAAGAAAACAAACTGTAGGAGTACAGAGCATAAATTCCAGAACCAGGCAGCCTTGATCGGAATGTAGCCACTCCCATTTACTAGTTTTGCAACCTTTGTAAGATACTTAACCTCTCTGTGCCTCTGTTTTCTCTTTTGGAAAATGGCGATAACAATAATAGATACCTCATAGGGTTGTCATGAGAACCAAGTGGATTTAATATATGTAAAACTATTATTAGAAGAGTAGCACATTTTAAGTGTTATATAAGTATTTGCTACTAAATAGAGTACAAAGAGTTGAAAAAGTAGTATACTTTTATGGTTAAGAGTGTAGATGCTGGAGCCAGACTGCTTGGGTTCAAATCCCAGCTCTGTCATTTACTAGCAGTGTGACCTTGGACAAATTACTAATCTGTCTGGGCCTCAGTTTCTTCTGCTGTAAACTGTGGATACTTTTAGTAACTACTCCATAACTGTGAGCATTGAAAGAGTCGATACTTGTAAAGTATACTTGTGAAGTCATTATCATTAGCTGTGTGCTTATCAATGCAAGCTTCTGATCCCCAGAGATCATGGACACCAACCTAGTTTACATCCGATACAGGGCAAAGAGAGGCCTCCCCAGGGCCCTGGCAGTTCTCCATGACAGATACAGCTTCTTTCATATCTTCACCTCTTCACATTCAAGAGCAGGGTGAATGGACCATCCTTTCTCTCGCCTACTTGCAGCTGCTCAGATTTCCTCTTTGAGATCTACTTTTTCTGGGGTAATTGTGTGTGTTGTACTCGCCCTTCAGGTGAACCCCTCACCTCAGCTGGGGATGGGAGGATCTTTCTCTCAAAATAGAAACCATTTTAATATAATAAACTGAACTGAGCATTCATATAATAGAAGATAATCACAATAAAAATGAAAATAACATAGTAATGGGGAAAGGGGAGGGAGAAGGGAATTTTATGTTATAGGAATTTAAGGGTCACCCCTCAATAAGGTCCCTTCTCTAAAAGCAGAGAAATGCAGTAAAGCCAACTCCACATCTAAAAAATCTGGAACAAGGTTTTTATGGCAAGGAGGTCAGAAGCTTTCAAGTCAGGGGCCATGTACCGAGGGGAAGGAAATCTTGCTGTAGCTGGGTCCTGGGCTCAGGTCCATCTGCCCCGAACCACCATTTATTTCCCTGATATCTGTGGGATAGATGTCAGGAAGCTCCTGCCGGATTTAACTGGTCACCAGACAAACATTATGCCACCAGCACAGACGAGGATCACCCAGAAAAAGTTCTTGTTAACTGGACCAAGAACTTCCCTTATTTCACAATCATTTGGGTGTCTCAGCTTTCAGATGCCATAAAGCAAGTTTCCATATGAAAAGATACCTTAAATAGTCATTTTCTCAAAAGATGCCTTAAATAGTCATTTTCTCAAAATATCAATCTATAAAACATAAATAGTAAAAATTTCTTTTTACCGTAAAGTAAAATTAGATTATCAGAAATAGAGGCTATAAATCATGTGTGTTATGTGTGAACTTTTTATGTACCATAATAACTAATCACTTGGCTATCAGGGCACTGGGGAAATTACAATAAATTATTTTTGTAGGGTATGCACCACATGAATGAAGCCAAGAATATAGTGTGACCTTCACCTTGAATGATGTCATAGAAAAAAATGATGCTGCCTAATAACTTCAGAGGGTTAATTAGTTTCGGAGAACACACAAGAGGCAGCGATGTCACAGAGCTTTTTTCTTTCCCGTGGGAAGTTGGGCTAATAAAAATGAAAAACATTTCAAGTAGCTATATAAGAAAAAAGAGTTACAGAGAGTTAGAAGAAAATACTTTAGTGCCGTCCCCTTAGAAGGTCTAGTTCTCTTTTTCTGTTAAGCTGCAAATCTTATTCTTTTCTTGTGCATCTTTTCCCATAGACTTGGGGATCTTTGAAATGGCCATTGTTTCCAAAACCTGCTCTGACGATGAATATTTTTAATTTGCTGATGAACACGAATCCATTTAATCAGATAGGGAACTCTGCAGATAGGGAGACATTTATCTGTGTAAAATATGCAGCTTTGTTTGGTCTTACTACTTGGATCCCCAGCGGGGGTGGGAGGTAAAGTTTCCACAGTCATGCTGATTTGGGATGAATAGGTTTGCTGGTGTCAAAGACAGGCTGCAACACTCCACTGGCATCTGGGGTACAGAAGGCTAATTCTTCTGAATAGAGCCATTGATGATTACATTTTGGGGAAACTTAATCATAGAGTACTTAGGCCTTAATGCTTACAAAAACTTGCAATTAATTGGATCTTTTATACAACTTTTTTGTGGTTGATTTAAAGCACCATGTAGGTTAGTTATAGAAACTTAATTTAAATATGGATTTAATTAGAATTGTTTTATGATTTTAATGAGTTTTAAAAGTCTTTTGATGAGCAACCTGTATAATTATGGTATTTTAAATGATTGGGTAAATGCATACTTTTATAATTTACCTTGCAGGAAACTGTGTTTTTATGGAGGCTATTTTTTTACATGATGAATTGTTTGATTTTGTGTTCAGGTTTTATGGGGACTGGTACTTAGTCCTGTCCTTAATCGCCCAAATGTTTTTTCTCTAAAATGAAATTAAACCTTCATGGAATCAAAAGCATCAGGCAGTAGCCCAATATTCCAGTTAAATTAAATCACAGAAATATTTTCATTTTTATTATAAAGGAGGCTGAATCACTGTTAAAACTTTGAGCTGGAGTTCAATTTCCCTAGATACAGAGAAGGTACCTGAAGACAAGCTCTTTTTCTATGATTTTAGGCAAATGATTTGAAATTTTTCTGGAAAAAAAGGAATGGAATATTGACTTGTCAATATTTTAATGCACTGTAAAAACAACTACTACAAATGATCACTTATATCAAATATGAAAAATGTGTAAATTACAAAAGAAAAGAAAGGAAAACATTTAAAAAACAAAAACAAAAAAAAACACTTTACCATTCCTACCCATACTAAATCAGATAACTAGGTTGAGGTGTTTTTCTGCAGGTTTGTTTTTTTTTCAAGTCTTAAATAAGCAAAATTAGGACATACATTTTTATTTTCCATTTTCAAACTTACCGATATTATTCTCTTATTATTCTTATATTATGTCCTATCCTTCACTTTTCAGTTTAGGTAAAAAATATTTACAGGTGCCTGAAAATCTACCAGTGTAATTGACCATATCAGTAAAGTAAAGAAGAAAAACCATGTGGTCATTGCCATAGATGTAGAAAAAGCATTAGACAAAATCCAACACCCCTTTATGAAAAAACCTCAGCAAACTAGGAATGAAATGGAATTTTCTCAACTTGATTAAGGGTACATACAACAAAAACCTATAGTTAGCATTATCAGCAGTCAGAACCTGAGATGGTAAAAGGCTCAAAACTGCCCAAGATCAGGACTAAGGCAAGAATATCTTCTCTCAGCACTTTCACTTAACATTGTACTAGAAGTCCTAGCCAGTACAATAAGGTAAGGAAAAGAAATAAAAGGCATGTAAATTGGAAGTAAAGGGAGAAGTAAAGCTGTCCTTGTTTGCAGATAACATGATTGTGTAGATAGAAAACCCTAAGGAATCCACAAAATAGCTATTAAATCTAATAAATAAAATTAGTAAGTTTGCAGAAAATGAGGTTAATATAAAAATGGTATTTCTATGTCTAGCAACAATTGACCATGAAATTTTTTTCAACTTCCATTTACAATAACATCAAAAATATTACTCAGGAATAAATTTAACAAAAGATGTGCAAGACCTGAGCACTGAAAACTGTAAACTGTTACAAATGGAAAGAAAAAGAAGACCTAAATAAATGGAGAGATATACATATTCATGGATTGGAAGAGTCAATATTTATAAGATGACAACCCTCTCCATGTTGACCTATAAATTCCATGCAATACCAATCAAAACTGGCTTCTTTAAAGAAATTAACAGGAAGACTTTTAAAGTTATATTGAAAAGCAAAGAAACCAGAACAGCCTAACCGATTTTGAAAAAGAACAAAGCTGGAGGAGTTACATTCCCTGATTTGAAGACTTACTGCAATGTTAAAGTAATTACTTACTGCAATGCTAAAGTAATTAAGACAGTATAAAATTGTCATAAGTATAGGTAAATAAGAAAATGGAATGTAATAGTCCAGAAATAGGTGCACACTTATACAATCAATTTAGTTTTGGCAAAGATGACAAGATAATCCAATGGAGAAAATACAGTCTTTTCAACAAGTGGTGCTCAGATACTAGATGTCTGTATGGAAAAAAAAAAAAAATGAGCCTTGTTCCTTACCTTACACCTTCCAAAAAAATTAACTCAAAATGAATCATAGATCTAAACTATTACACTTCTGAAGAAAACATAGGAGACAAATCTTTGGGACATGGATTTAGGCAAAGATTTCTTAGACACAAAAAACACAAACTATAAAAGAAGAAACAATAATAAAATAGACTCTCACCAAGATTAAAAACTTTCATTCTTCAAAAGGGATAGTTAAGAAAACAAAAAGGTTAAGTCAGACTGGAAGAAAGTTTTCACAGAAGATATCTGAAAAAGGCTTATATGCCCAATATGCGTACAACTCTTACAACTAAAGAAGACGATGACAAACAACTCAATTTTTTTAATGAGAAAAAGATTTAAACACTTCACCAAAGAAGATATACAAATATCCAAAAAGCACACATAAAAATATTAAATGTCAATAGTCATAAAAGAAATGTAAGTTAAAACCACAATGAGATACCACTACATATATGAAAGTCTAAAATTAAAAGGACTGACAATAATAAGTTTTAGTGAAGATGTGGAGTAACTGGACCATCCATACATTGCTGGTAGGAATGCAAAATGCTATTGCCACTTTGGAAAACAATCTGCCTATACCATAAGATCCAGCACATCCACTCCTAGGTATTTCACTCCTGTGAAGTAAAAACACATATCTACACAAAGATGTGAATGCAAACTATTCACAGCAGCATTATTATAGCAGCCAAAACCTAGAAGGAACCCAAATGTCTATCATCGGGTGAATGGATAAATAAATTGTGTTATATCCTACTATGGAATACTATTCAGCAATAAAAAGGAACAAAATATTCATATTTCAAAAATATGAATGAATCTTAAAAACATTATGCTAAGTTAAAGAATCAAAGACAAGAGATTATGTGCTATATGATTCCTTTAATATGAAATTCTAGAGAAGGCAAAACTGAAAGCAGATCAGTGAGTGGGTACTTGGAGCCAGGGTTGGGAAATGCTATCGAGGACAAAGAAGCATGCAAAACCTTTTTAGGGTAAGAGAACTAATTATTTGATATCTTGATTGTGGGGGTAGTTATATATTTATATACAATTACCAAAATCCATCAAATTGTACACTTAAAATTCATGAATTTTTCAGAATATAAATAACACTTCAATAAAAAGCATTTCTGAAAACAAAATATATGTGGATTTTCCCAAGAATTTGAATGGTAGAATTTGTTGCAGTCTCTAGATTATTTCATCTCTAAAGATTTTTACTTCCAGTTTTTCCTTAACCACAGGATCACAAATAATGTTTAGTTAAAACACTTGCAAATATAAACCCATAAATCCTTTAACTGTTTAGATCTTTTCTTTTTATCAAATAAGCCAAAGGAATCCCAAAACTGGCTAAAAGTTTTAGAAGTGATTCAGCATCCTTTATTATCAAAACACTGCTCTTTTAAGAACTTATTCAGTGAATCCTGGGTTTTGCTATCAAAATATGTAATCACATAGGAGTTATTGCATGATTTTTGTTTTTTCTCTGTTTTTTTTTTTTGGACTGTAATAAGTATGCCTAAAAACCCGGTAAATGAAGATGATGTTGATTGGTGGCAACACACAAATTAAAGATTATATGACTCATGCTGCATTGGAAGGGCAATGTGATTTTGATGCTTTTATAATGATCAGAGTAACTAGGAAGTATGTTCTTAAATGTCTATCTTTCTATGTACCTCTGTAAAATGCCTTTTGCCCACCCCTGCCTTTACCCCTCACCCACCTTAGGGGTCAAATTAATCAACCTGAGATAAAACTGATAATATTGCTAATAGAAAGTCAAATATTTTGCAAACAGAAACATCTACTGAATGATAGTTAATATTAACCAAAATGGCAGCTTTTCAATATGGTTATGCCAATACCCAACTTATTTCTTCCTTTTGGCTTCTGCTGACTTTTTCATAAAGTATCTCATATCTTCAATACTTGGACTTATCTTCAACACTATATTTTCTAAACTAATACTAAATTACTGCACAGAAAATGGAGCCATCTCCAGGACTTTAAAGCTAAGTGGAGTTGATCTATTGAAAATAACCTTCTAAAAGGAATGTTTGTGAGCTAAGATATATTATCTAAATAACTATCAAGTTATATGATTGTTTTATATTTTGTTTCTTATTTATTTAAAAGTTTTTCAAGAATTACTTATTTTCCTTTTTAAAAAATCTTCTTAGCTACTCTATCTGAGCAAATTAGCAGGTTTTGAATCAGGTATTAGCATCTTAAATATCCAAATACGTAAGTAGGATTAATTAATGAATGATATGATATATACTTTCAAATATTGAAGGGCTCTTACCTACAATGGGAGGTGGTCTTGTTTTGAGCTATTCTGACAATTGCATGTGAACTCTTCATCAAATAGAGAGGCCCAATACTTGCAAATTTGATTCAATGCCTCAAAGTCTCTTCCAGTCTTTCTCTCGCATGCTTTGGAACAACATGCTCCAAGTAACTGTGTTTTTTGACTAACCCTTAGTTAATTCTGGATAATGATAATTCTTCAGTCTTTTTGTTTCAACACTTGACAAAAAGTGTTTAGAAAAGACTTTCAGTGTTCTGTTATTTTTGTGGTGTACATTGTGCTGGATATGTTTTATTTTGATGATTGAGAATGTTGTGGTGCCTTAGGAGTCACCATCATTTCTGAAGATTAATCATCACTGACAAAATTATCAGTTTAGAATACAAAGGAATTTAGGCTATGGAATTTGCTTTTTAAAAAATAACTTCCTGGGGAACAGATGTAGCTCAAGTAGTTGAGAACCTGCTTCCCAAGTACAAGGTCCTGGGTTCCTGGTACCTCCTAATAATAATAATAATAATAATAATAATCCAGATTAAAAATGTAGATATTAAATTTCAAAAAAAATAAACC
>JAQZBX010005859.1:6578-55068 GCA_029593785.1 Cabassous unicinctus
TTTTTTTTTGGTTAAGTTTTGAAGACATTTGTGGCTGGAAAAGTGCATTCCTTGTTAATAAACTTTTTATTTATTACAGCCCAAAGAGTAGTATTTATTATCCAAACTTTTTTTTATGTTGACTATTTTAAACTATTGGCAATAAAGCGAATGGAAAAGCTGAAACAGTGCTCTCCTGTCTTTAGTATGGCACATTACCACATCACAATATTCTTTGATAATGGATTCTTGGCAGGGTTTGTCATGGCCTGAGTATAGAAACATACGCAGAAAGTTAGCGCTCTAATTTTTTTTCCCTCTTAGTTTCTAGAAAGTCAGTCTTCAATACCTGAAGTACAATCACAAACTTTCTGGATGGATCTAGCTCGAGAAGAGTATTTCATAAATATCATTCTTGTTACAACCAAAATATAGGCCTCCTATTAAATTCAAAATCAATTTCTCTCTGGAATACTTCCTCAAAACTAGTTTAGCTTGGAGCTGGAAGCTGGAGTAATACTTTGTAAACAGGCCTCTATTATTAAGTGTCAGTAGGTACAGGAAGTTTATCTTACTATGGTCAAAACTCTATGCATTATAATGCCTGCACCACCTAAATGTATTACTCAGCTTTAACCTGCCTAAACACTTCAGGTCTGCTGGCAGTACTAGCACATGATTTCAGTAGTGGGAAGTAGTTTGTAAAAGTCTTTTATTTTCGTTTGGGTACTTGATGTTTGAAGAATGATATGGGAACAAAGGTCTGTTTTTGAGCCTATCTTTTAAACTATCAAATTATCTTAAGAATTATCAGAGAAGGTTTTCTCTTTGAATGGGATCTACTCTTTGACATGGGTAAAGAAAAGCTGCTCATTCTGTTATTCTGAACTTCAAGTGACTTGCAAATGATGCAAATACTTTTTTTTTGCTCAAGTAATCCACTATAAGGAAAATATCCTGGGAAAAGAATTACTTCAATTTATTAATCTCTGTTTACACTGGGATCCTGTACAGTAAAGTATAGAGATGTTGGTTATACTTTTACAGTTCTTTAAAATTAATACAAACTCCAGGCCTGATATACTTTATTAATAAAGACTGAATCTGAGGAATTTGTTATGGATATTTCATGAGTCCTAGATTAATTCCTGCTGACCGGAGTTCTCTGGCCATGTATACAACCTCAGTCTTTGTTAAGTGGATTGTTACTAGCAGAGGAAAATTGAATCATTACACTAGTAGCAGGGTATGCCAATTCAAAGGCAGTTTGTTTCATAGAAACTATATTCTTTGGAGCAGAGAGGAAAGGATGGGAGGGTGCAAATTAAAAAAAAAGTTCTTTGATTATGAGTTTCACAAAGTAACATTGTATTTTACTTCATACTTTAATCTTGTATGTGCTGAGTGTCTACTGTGTGCCAGATCTGAGGCCTGGCATTGGTGATGTAAAGTGAACTCGAGCCACTCCCTGCTCTCAAGGAAGTCACAGCTGAGTGCAGGAGACGGTGCAATACTTATCAGTCTGATAGGTCAATGATACTATACTAAGGTATGCACTAGGTGTTGTGGGAACCCAGAACAGGAAGCATGAGAAAGGAGTCCCAGGCAGGGGATGGATTCAGAGAATAGATTCTAGAGAAGGAACTATTGTTGAGTTTTGAGAGGTGAGTAGTGGTTAAATTAAATGATGAGTTGGGGAAGGGTGTTCTGAGCAGAGGGGATGACATGTACACATGCCCATTTATGAGAGAGTAGTAGTGGTGGGTGGGTAGGTCTGAACATTGTAGGTAACTGCTGGAAAAGACAGATGTGAGGCATTCCAGCTGCCTTCCTGAGGCTCTATCTGGGAGTTTTGTGTAGCTATTGAAAGATTGTAAGGAGGAAAGTGACACTGTATTTCCATTTTATAAAGTTCCTTCTGAGGGCACAGGGTAAATGGGTGGGAAACCGGATGGAGAAAGCCCAAACAGTAAAGATGTTAATGTTGTGACCTGGGTGAGAAAGGACAAAAGACTTCATAATGAAAAGGAACAAATAGAGAGTTAGGCTGACAGTAGCTCTTTTAGCTTGTCTGGTTCATTTCAGTGTCCCCAGTGCCAGTCCTGGCATGCAGCAGTCAAATATTGAATGAATGAATGAACGAATGAATGAGTGAGGACAGATTTGGGAGGGATGTGGAAAGTTGATTTTAACAGGACTTAGTGCCTGATTAAACGTGAAACCTGAGAAAGAGGGTAGAGCTTAGGATGGCTGGCTGGGGCAGCCAATATGGGAGAGGGGTTGTACTGCGGTGCTATTGGCTGAAATGAATTAGGGGCTTAGAAGTAAGAGCCTGATATTCTAGGAAATAGAGAGCATTTAGTTTGGGTCATGTTAAGTCAGATTTGCGTGAGGATGCCCAAATAAGTCTACACCTCAAGAGAGAGGAACCAGGTTTCAGATTAAAATGGTGAGAGTAGATTGAAGCACATAAGGATGGATTCCTGTCAACCCTTCTACTCAGCAGCATTTTTTTCTTTATTTTGTTTCTGAAGTTATCTACATAAAACATGAAGTTGTTAAACCTTTGCTGTGGGGGAAGGGAGCATAAAGAATCCGCAGTTAAATTACAGTCTTTCAAACAAAAGGTCCTGAATTCCATAATAACAATTCAGAATAAGGGCTGTGTTTAATGAATACCTTTGATCCCCAAGAACGCTTCTCCATTAGCCATCCCAAATCCTAGCAGGGTATAGGATGAGACAAAAGACAATCTTTACAGATGTACTAGTTTCAATGTATGGTTAATGACTATTTTCATCCAAGCTTGGCATGGCCATGGAAGCAACCTGGATCATTAGCTTCTTCTTTAGTCCCCTCAACACTTCAAGAACCATTTCTAAATGTAGCTTTATGTTTGTTAGTGAGGCACCATACTGCTGAGGAAAATGCTTTGGAATCAGACCATCCTGAGTTCAAACTCCTGGTCAAACTTATCTTCAGTAAGTACCTAATCTCTGCGCCTCAGTTTCCTCATCTGTGAAGAGTCAATGATACTAAAACACTTGCACACCAAATGTGCTCAACAACTATTTGCTCCTTTCTTTGTTCTATGCTTCTCCTGCCTCCTTCCCCATCCAGAATGGCAGAAACCCTGATTACCTAGAAAAGAAAATAATGGGCTCATTTGTGTTTCCCCCACTTCTGGTCTTCCTTTTTGTGTCAGGGTCCAGTCAGGGATACAAAAATAATTTTTCAGGTATTTGAAAGAGAAGAAATTTAATCAAGATAATATTGGTTACATAGATGTAAGAGCTTGGGAGCCAAGTGGAAGGTGATGAGGCAACCCAGGGATTAGCAACAGCAAGTTGGCACTACAACTCTTAAAGCCAGAGCGATCCAGAGAGAAAGTGATGTTACCAGAGCCAGAAATAGGGGCCTTCTGGAATAAACTACAATCATGGTGGTCACTGTTGCCAGGAGCTTGAATTCATGGAGCAAGTGCCTTCAGGGCTTGAGATGACTCTTGTACATATTTGATTGAGAAAGAAAAGGGAAGATATGTTCTGGCCTCTTTCTTCCTCCTGTCCTCCAATCTCCCATTGCCCAAAAGAGCTGGAAGCCAGAAGAATAGAAACCCGAGAAATATATAGTTGCACAGTTCATCCCTATAATAGAGAACAAAGCAGGGGAAGGGCAGTGAATTGACTGACCTTTAATAGGCAAATGAATGGCCCACCTTCTTTCTCAACTTTTCTCCTCAATTATTATTAATTTTTACCATCTTTATCTTCTCTTCCCATTAAATCTCAAAGTGACAGAAATGCTAAGCGCTCTGGGTAGGTAGGCAGCAGGTTGACAGGCAGTGGAAGTTTGGGCTGGGGGCATTGACAAGAATATTCTTGCTTCAGGGCTCTGTGACTTGAAACATCTTCAGACCTTTTTACATTACAGAGATTTTAATCTAATGAAAATAGATGTGACTATTTTTGACTAAGATGAATTTTCATAAGGCACATAGAGAAAATCAGTTTTGGCATTTTACATCAATTGCATGCATGGGAGAATCAGTATGTTACTGAAGCTTGGAATAAACTCTTGCAAAAAGAGAAACCTGTAGATTCCATTTTGTTTTTTCTTGACTCGCAGGAGAGTTTAGTCTACAGAGGCTTAGATCCATGCTTTGTTCTAGGACTACTTCATGCCTTATTAACTTTAGTAATGGAAAGCATCTCTTTGTTTGAATTGCCACAATTTAATTATATTAATGAATTCAAATAAAAAAGTTAAACTACCATATGCAGTGTTGGAATCTAATATCATGGCTCATCAGTGTTTGGAATTCAATTGAATAGACCATGTGGATTTTGCCCTTGAGAGCAGCCTTATAATGCATTTATATACAAAACAAAATTGATTTTTAATGATAGAAGTGCAACAACTTCCTTTCCAAGTTGAGATAAAAATAGCAAATTTACTGAACTGTCTATGCTATGAAATACTGGATGATTAGATATTTTAACCCAACCAATCAAGTTAGATAAAATTCTATCTTCTGGGCTTGTGAGAAATTACTGCTACAAGAAGTGAGGAAACAGGCCTGAATGAAATAAAAGAAGCAATATCTTTCTTTTGATCTCCTTTGGGATCAGTGGCAGCAGAATGACCTTTACAATTGGGACCACACAGTTGGACACGCCAAGAGAATTTCAGTGGGAAAGCAATTTAATATCTGATTCTGTGGTCCTGCTAAATAGAAAGAATGTGGGAAAAAAAAAACAACCCCACAAGACTACATTAATTCCAAAGACCTTGACAACCAGATGGAAGATGTTTAAATATCTCAAGAGCTAAAAAGATGCAAAATTCTAAGAAATGATAAAGCAACCAGGGAAGAAAAGCACATAGAAAATTAGATAATGATACACCTTGTAGTGTCCTGGGAAATGGGTAATAACCTGTTCTCTGGGAGGGTGGAAGGAGTCCTGATTTGTTGTATTTGCCAATTTCCATGGTGTAAATACTCTCCTATTTCAAGCTATCAGTGTGATGTCACTGAACACAGATTCAGGAAGAGAATGTGCAGTAGCAAGTGTTTATAAAGTATTTCCCATACAGATATGATAGGCTTCTTCTATAATAGAAGATATAAATGACTTCTAGAAATAGATCTAGTAAAATATAGCAAAACAATTAGATAGTGATGAGTTTTGAGTACTTGCTGCTTTTGTTTTTAATATAATTTATTTAATTATAAGTTTATATAACTTAATTTTAAATAATGTTTTTTTTTAACAACTGGCTTGCATGATTCCTGAAATTGTAACCATCAGTTCACATGAGCCATTATACACCCGCTTCACCAAAGCCCTGGATATGATTCAAACACAGAGATGTGGACTATATGAGCTCTGACAACTAGGAGATGATCCTTATGCAGAATAATTAACAGGTCTTGGTATGGCCCCTCAGCATCTCATATAGGCGGTATCTTGGTCCATTCCTCTCCATTGTATATGACACCTCAGCCAGCCTCACTGTTTTAATTTCCTAGGCTGCTCAAGCAAATACCATGAAATGGGTCAGGTTAAGCAATGGAAGTTTATTCACTCATGGTTTGACCCTGGAAAAATGTCCAAATCAAGGTGTCAGCAAGGCAATGTTTTCTTCCCAAAGACTGGCATTCTGGGGCTGATTGCCGATAATCCTTGGTCCTTAGCTTATCACATGGCAAGACACATGGTGGTTTTTCCTGGGCTCTCTGTTCTCATCTGGTTCCATAGAATTTCAGCTTCTTGATTCTGTGACTTTCCCTAAGTCTGAATTTCCTTCTTCTTATAAAGGACTGCAGTGATAGGATTAAAATCTATCCTGATTGGCCTGGGCCACAGTTTAACTGACATAACCTCATCAAAAGAGCCTACTTACAATGGTTTTGCACCTGTAAGAATGGAATAGATTTGAGAATATGTTTTTCTGGAGTGCATACAGCATCAACCACCACACTAAGTTACATATTGCAATTATTTAGATGGCAAAATAGTTTCTTTAGTGGAGAAGAATCTAATTCCAAGGAGATTTAATATGAGCACATACATTTTTAAGATAATCAAAATCATAAAATTAGTATTTTGTAGTAAAGAATCTATACATATTAGGGCTAATATTAAGACTGTATGTTAGTACTTTGTGCATAGCAATGTATTAGTACTTATAATCCAAATCAAAAAGTTAAATTTTAGTAACTGATATAGATTTAGAATTTAAGTTGTTATCTTACAACATTTATATTTAGTATTAGAATATATGAGAATTCAAACTTTTCAAACTATAAGTTTAATTTATTCACCTTGTAAGAATGCTTATATACTTAGGGATATTTGATAAATCAGAAGTTGCAGTACAGTATTTTAAGGAGAAGTCAAATATGTTACATATGTAATATAAAATATTTATGGGAGTTTAAATTAGTAAATAGGATGATATATTAAAGTCTTCTTAAAACATTTTGTTAAAATGTAAGAATAGAATATGATTTTTTAAATTGAACTTAAAAGCACAAAGAACTAGATTTTTAATTACATTGTCAGTTTTTTCAAACCAAATATATTTCTGAGTATGAACGTTAACCTAAAACAAAACAACAAACTCAGCCATTTGTTTTCCTAGGAATTTGTCTTTGGGATGAATGCCAATATATTCTTTTTTTTTTTTTTTTTAAAGATTTATTTATTTATTTATCCCCCCCTTGCTGCTTGTGTTTGCTGTGTCCATTTGCTGTGTTTTTTCTGTGTCTGCTTATCTCCCCCTCGCTGTGAGGTCCTGCTGCATCAGCCCACCGCGCCGCACGGGCCGGCCTGCCCTCACAAGGAGGCCCAGGGAAGCGAACCCGGGGCCTCCCATATGGCAAACGGGAGCTCTATCGATTGAGCCACACCCGCTTCCCCCCAATATATTCTAATACAGGCATGTAATTGTATTCCAGTAATATTCATCTGAGAACATGATGTGAGCCAAAAACTAATAGAAATGGAAGGGGAAGATGGAATACATACAGAGACGAAAGCAAATCTTTAGAGCTGAGATAGGAAATAAGCGGCAGACACATTTGTTTAGAGTACAGAGGGTTTTTAAATATTTGCAAATAATTGCTGCCCCTTAATCATTGGGAGAGTTCAGGTAAAAGTTAAAATTTCCAACTTCTTTTGAAAAACTTCATTGTCAGACAATATTGGATTTGCATTTCCACATATTGACAAACACCGGGAACAGAGCAGCAATGGCCCCTCTAGAAGCCCTCCCCATGGCCCTCAACTGACTGCTTCCCTCATTTGGGACCTCTGGACATTTGGAAGTGATCTCGCTTGCCTTGGAGTCAGATTAAACTTTAGACAACCTTTAGATTTTCAAATTCTGATTATGAAATCTGGTTTTCTTTCTATGAAGTGTATTTTGGATAATTTTGGAAGAAGTGTGGACTTCCCCAAAAGTTTCCTTCTGGGGTTAAGCTTTACTAGTTTAATTGGTGTTAAAGTTCTGTTAGAGCTGAAGATAAGTGGAAGATTAAATCCTGACAAGATATTGAAGAACTTTTCCAGGGGTTGTGCCACCCAAGGGTTTCACCAGTATATGAATGTTTTCTTTGTGGATTCTTACCTGATCAACATAAGGTTATTAAATTGATCTTCCATCATTCTCTCAAATTCATGATGAAATTTGGGCTAAAGGTGAATTGGGAAATTTAGTAGACTAGGAACAGAGATTGTTCCTCACTAAATTGGCCTGTTAGTTTGAATAAAAATCTTTTAATAGCAGTTACCATAATCTATCACTATTCCCTTCTTCAGTCTTGTTGAGAGATCACTTTACTGTTTCTGAAACATCTGAAATATCTGCACTGTGTGGACTGCTAAGGCTGAAGTCTTTGTTTCTCTTGCCATATTGTTAGAGTATAACATAATCACTGGTGGTGAAGGATTTTATATGGATTGTGAAGCTGCAGCTTTATAGCAGCAAGTTTCACCTGCCACACAGGGGTTTGACCTCCATATATCCTTTAATGGCAAACCTCCATGTTTACATTCATTATCCTGCAGATATGGCTGGCAGTTTCATGAGAGAGAGACTAAGGATTAAACTCCAAAAGAATGTTCTCAGTATAGATTAGTCATAGGGAAGGGCAATTGACCGAAACTGGCCCAAAGGAAACATTAGGCTTTCTGTTTTTATCTAAATAATATACTTTGAGTTCAAGCTGTTAAATTTTCTTCCAAATACAATTTTTCCACTAGACAAATTAAGAAACAGAATAATTTTTGAATTTTGTCATAAATGAATCTGGTATATTCCTTTCAGATTTTTGTTTCAGGAGTGTGCATGTATGTGAATGTATAGCTATACACACAAACACAAATATCTCACAATTGCACAAGAGAACAAATTAGTTAACATTAGAGAAATCTTTTTTACTTTAACCTGGTAACTCACAAACTGCATTTAAAAATATCTTTGCAATGGACTTTTATAAATGCGTCAGGAATAGCAGTGAAAACCAAATCGTTTGACCTGAATGTAAATAACCAAATTAATGCCCTTTCAAAGTCCCAATGTATGGGAAAAAATATGGTTAACTCCAAAGAAATTATGCAAGTTATATTTTTTGTTTAAAATACAAAAGTAATGGCAAAAGGTCACTTCCCCAAACATGAAACATTATGTGGCTTAAACAAAAATAAACAAATTATGAAAATTTATGTATTTAGTAGGAAAAATTTGGAATATGAATCAGATTTTATCATGTTTGAAGCAACTGGGCCCACTACTTACTGAGTAAACATGTACCCAAAACTATTTGATTCTTAGTTTTCTCAGCTGTAAAACAAGGATTATAAAAATTGTATTAGAGTCTATTAGGTTGAACAATATGAAATTGACAATATTTGACACTGGCAAGAAACAAAGGCAATTATTTATGG
The DNA here is from genome assembly GCA_029593785.1 of Cabassous unicinctus. Lineage (NCBI taxonomy): Eukaryota > Metazoa > Chordata > Mammalia > Cingulata > Chlamyphoridae > Cabassous > Cabassous unicinctus. Next base: position 15,512 of record JAQZBX010005859.1, read on the forward strand.
TTCAAAATAATAGCTTAGAGGACAAATGAAAATGTTAGTTTTCTCCCCACTCCACTTATTTTAATATCATGCTTCCCTATGTTAATACTTCCCTATGCATATTACTAGCATATTACTACTTTATCTCTTTTATGTATATATTATATATACACAATTTTTTTTTTGGCGGTACTGGGAATTGAACTCAGGACTTTCTACAGGAAAAGCAGGTGCTCAATCACGGCAATACGCCAGCTCTGCTCTCTTTTATATTGACATTGGTGGTTATCTATATTCGATATATATTGTACTGCTGTCATTTAGTAAACAGTAAATCTTATATTTAACAATTAAATTTTTATTAATTTTGTTATTCATCATCCTCTTGGAAAAAATCAAGTCAAGGAATTCTCTCAAAGTGAAAGCAGTTTACTCACTTTTGATTGACAAAATCCAAGGCAAATCACATAATCATTACTTGCATTTTGAGTCTCCTTTTGTTGCTTTTTCTCTTTATAGTCACTTCTCAATTACCTTTGGATAAATTTCCCTACTGTGTTCTAAAGAATATCAAATTTCTCTAGATCATAAAATATTCCTTGATTTACTTGGAATAACTTTTAAGATTTCAATGAGTGGTCCTTGGAACATTGTTTGACAATGCATGCTGTAACTGAACTGGATAACCTCACTTTTTTCATGGTAGTAAAACTTATTCATGATAGTGCATGATACAGGTACCATCTGGTAAATGAGAATGAAAGAAATGTATTTGGGCAGGGTCTGGCTTCTCTAATCACTAATCTTGTGCAGACTTTGACTCATCATCAAGTACTTGTGATTTCAACTTTGAAGTATAAAGCTGTATTAAAGAGCAACAAAGTTTTATCCTGGAATCAAAGAGGAAGGGCTGAAATAAGAAATATAGAGTCCTTGTTGCAAATAAAAGTGATTTCCTTCAATTTAGGTGGATACAACTGGAAAAATAAGTCTACAGGAATATGAATGAATGTAAGATTCACTTTGATGAATTTGAAATGTGTCCTGGGAATAACTTAAGATCTCATGATTTTAAAAAATTTAAAATATGCCGCAGGGTGGTGAAGGTTTTCTGGAGATAAGAATTAGAATATAACCACATCAGTTCCCTTGATCAATATTAGCTGACATACCAATGCTACCTAAACACACAAAAAAGTTATCATTATTTATCTAGGAAAGGAAGTTATAAAATAATATTCTTCTGAGATCCTAGATGCATCAAAAGAATTTCATCTTGAACTTAGTAACATTGTCAATAGACTGATTCATTTAAAAGTATAGTTTTATTGACACATTTTATGGGCTTATCTAAAAACTAAAAGTAGAAATGTGCTTCATATCAGGCATATAACAGCTGGTTTGCTTTAGTGATGTAGAAAGTACACAGTGATATATATATAAACTACTATATATTTTTTATGTGGGGTTTCCAGATTCCAAATGTCTTTCCTCTTAGCATTCATGGCATAAGAGTGCTATATCATGGTATTTCAGAAGTTATCCTTTTGATTTTATTTGACAGAAGAACAAAAACAGAAATGAAGACAGAGAGACATAATAAAGAAATGATAGTTTTTTATGTATTTAAAGATATCCAAGAGATAATAATCAAAGTAAACATATTTTAAGAAATGAAACTCTGGGCTATGTCAATATATTATTGAAAACTGAGAGTTTGTGAGTTTAAAAATACAGAAATTACAGGACATATCGCAAAACTCAAAATTCCTGTAAGGAAGGTAGGCTTGGCCTCTTCTTCCCCTATATTATTTCAAAATCAAAATAGCCTAAGTTATTGATTTTAAAGAAATATCACTTATTTCAGTTCCACAGACATTGTCTTGTTTTTTCAATGTTTTTAAATGACTTTTTTCCAGTGAAGCATTTTGAGTTTTTTCAGAAAAATTACTAAATTTATTGATGTTAGTTATCTAACACCATTGCCACAGTACCAATCTGATATTAAAACACACCAAGTGTCTGTAGGGACAAGTTTCTTGTGAATGTGAAGGGATTTTAGGTCAATAAAGCAGAGAAACTCTCTGGTTTTGGTTAAATTCCAACCTACTGATCGATTTGCAGTTATTGTGAATTGTTTCCCAAACATTGTGTACTTGTTTTAAAGTGGGTGTGAGGTGCTTGGAAAGATACTTTCCTGCAAACCGAATGGAAGAGCATTGCTTACTTTATGAAATAAAGCAAACAATACAAGAAGCACATCCTTAAGCAAAGTGTTCAAAGTATAAGGCAGGAGCCATGAGGAAGAATGAGCGTTTTTGAGTATGTTGAGCTAAGGATTCATGTATTTAAGAAAACATAAATAACACCCTTTGTGGAATGAACTGCTCCTTTTGTGATAGACACTATTGATTAGGACTAGGGGAAGTAGTTTGACAGGTGTTTTGAGGAATCAATCTGGCTATGTCTTAGGAGACTTTTAGCAGTTTATTAATACATTGTCCACAAAACAATAGAAAGATAGAAAGGCTAAATGACACTCGTCTTGTTTAGGAAAAGTTAAGTTCCTGTGAAATATTCGATGATGTAAAATATCATTCATGAAATTTCTTATTTGTGAATTTCAGGTTCTTTCAGAAAGTGCTTCTGTATCATTTCAAAGTCGACCTTATTAGCCAATAGTACCTTTGTGGAAAACAGCTTGTTGGTTCAGGTGCTTTAGACAATCCAGTCCAGTGTGAAAGTTTGCATTTCTTATCTACAAATGTCCTCTCAAGAATAAACATACCGTTTGAAATTTGCGAGCCAAAGCTGTCTCCCTGGTTTAATAGTTTTATCCCTATAGCTCTGGCTTGTTGAAGTAGTCATTCATTAGGAATTTTAGTTGCCTGGTTGCTGTACCTCGGCTCTCCTTGGATAGATTATACATCCTAGAGTTCCCCTGGGTTGGAGGCATGCCGCCTGACTAAGGAAGACTGTCACTGTGATGTGATCACCAGGGCCAGCAATACTGTTGTGCCACTTCTGGGTTGTGTAGCAGAGTTGCACTTTTAGAGATGAAGCAAAGCCTGCTTCATCATCTTATCCTTTTCCTGAACTAGTTAAGCACAAGCAAAATAGGCAATGCTTATGCTTAACTGGTACAAACCAAGTGAAGTGAAGTCTTGAGTAGAGGGTACAAGAGAAGAAGATTTCAATCCTCATCAGTGGCTGTAAAATGACAGACTACGTAAAGTTGGAAAGTATATTTACTGCCTAGGCATTTAAAGCCAAAATGAAAAAAAACAAAACAAAACAGAGTAATAATAATTCAAATTATGATGAATTCAAGTAGCAAGATCTTTGGTGAAATCTTAATTTCAGTTAAAAATTACATTTAAATGTAATCAATATAAATCTCACATTTCTATTTTTGGAGCATCTCTTTGAAAGCATCTTTAACAGCAATTTAGAAGCATGAGTTCCTTCATTCTAGTGACGTTAGTAGGTGGCAAAAATTATCTTCTCCATTTTAAAGACAGAGAAATGGATCATCAGACAAGTTAACAATTTACTAATCATTGCAGAATCAGTGGTAAATAGAATCTGAAGACAAAGAGTGCAAATAAAATAAAATTCATCTCTTTCTTCACTTGATCCAAAAATCTTTGAAGAGGCCAAACTACCACTGAATTCATGGGGATAAGTAAAACTTACAGATGAATATTCCCAGTATCTTAGCTGCTCATTTCCTCAAGAAGCTTGGCCACAGTTGGAGAGACAACATAGCTGTGGCAGGGGAAGTTGTCCTAAAGTCAGAGACGTGGGCTTTGCCACTCACTAGCTGTTTGACCTAGGCCATGTCCTCTGAGTCTGTGTCCTCATCTGCAAGCCAAGGATAACACCATGCAGACTCTACATCACGTGTATTACTAAGAGTACATTGGTAAGAGGGTTGAAGTATTTTTATAGAATGCAAAATGCCATACCAAAATGAGGCACTGTTAATAATTAATAACATTATAGTGTCATAAGCAAAGCTGATGATAGAACATTTTTCTACTGAGGGGAAGATATTGTGAGGGTATGAAGAGGTTCATGAGCCCAGAAGTTCATATGAAGTTCTGGGGCACCCAAAATTCATGCTTCCATTAGAAGTATAGAAAGGCTGGATTCACTCTTCATTGCTCAAGCATCATTCAAGGGAAACACATAGGTAAGTGATGTGTGTCTAAGGTGGATCCCTAAAGCTTGACTTCCACAACTATGGGGACTACTAATCTTGACATTATTCCTGGAAACTCAGAGGACTATCCTTTTGTTCCTTTGCCTCAGCTGCCTACCATGACTAGCATGTCACTTCAGTACTGCTGACATGGAGCAAAGTTGCTTGTCCCTCTTCCAAGGGACATAAAACTATGCATGTGCATGCATGTATGTGAATATTCCATATTCACTCTCCTTGACATATTTCCTCACACTCTGCCTATAATTTTGGCCTTGAATATGAAGTCCTTCAGAACACGCCTATACTTCCTACTATCTATTAGGAGCCACCAGAAGTGGTCATGGCCATGAAAAGCAATAATAAAGATTTCTCATCTTTAGGCCCCTAAAAATTGGATGCATGAAACAAAACAAAACAAAACATAACAATGATTAGTTTTGGGTAACATGACCTGATACTAATAATGCTCCTATCATATTAACATGTTTTTTTGGAATACTTCTTAAACCTACATGTTAACTTTCAATGCAATTAAAATGTCAGTTTACTTCGTTGGCTGGTGACAATTGTATGCTGTATTGAGATAAACTCGGATCTTGCTAATCACAGTATGATAAACTACTGATAAGGCAAAGTGAGCCCACTGTAGGGTGAAAAAATGGAAATCAAAGCCATCAAAAGTGGAGTGAAAAATGTTGAAAATGATACTTATAAGAGTTAGTATAGAAAGGACTTTGTGGGAGGTCTAAATTTGTGTGTGTGTGTGTGTGTGTGTGTGTGTGTGTGTGTGTGTGTGGTCTGTGAGATAAGCAGTTACTTGGCTGCTTTTCTGGGCTCTCATTCCTATTCATTATTGCAGAAATTTCAACTTCCAGTGAAGTTCTTCCCTCCCCACTTATTTATGGCATCTGCAGGGGATAGCTCACTGATAGCATAAGGGTTTTCCAGCTGCTATAGCCAGGGACATTGCTTGTCCTTTTACCATTCCAGTTCCTCTTAAACATGCCCAGGCTTCCACAAGGCCCATTCATTCAGTGCCACTAGTCCTGGGAACCATCAGAAGCAACATCCTCCTCTTTCAGATGCCAGAGCGAGTATATATTCCGGAGCCTTCAGTGCCTAAAGATATGATGCGCATGGTACATCATGTGCAAAAGAGGGAAAAATGCCAACCCACCTCATTTTATGTGACACTTTATCATGTCATGTGTCATGTGCCGTTTTGGGAGTTTTTAGTGGAAAAAAAACTATTTCAGGTTTTATTTACAACTTCCTCTCTAGCTGAGGCCAAGTCATCAGTCTATAGGGGTTAGCGAGGGGACAAGTTTGAGTGACAGTCATGCTGAACTCCAGAAGTTACCTCATGCTGAACTTTGGATATTTTTTCTTCCATGTGATGAAATGGTAAAGCATGCAGATTCTAAGGTCACACCACCTGACTCCAAACCCCAGATCTACCATCAAGAATTTTGTGACTTTGGGCAAGTTCCTTGGCTTCTCTCTGTGGGTCTTTGTTATATGACCTGTATATTAGGCATAAAGCCCAATTATTAGAACCACAAACCTTCAGAGGATTTGTTGCAGTGATCCACAGCAGTGGCTGGCACAGCCAAGACTCAATAATTATCAGCTAGCATTTTTTTCTCCAAAATATTCACAGTTGGTGGAACTCTAACTCTTAATGAGGGGTGGAAATTGAGCTGGACTACTTTCAAACGAGTCTAGAAAAAAATCCCATCCTTCTCCCAATCCTTTTCCCAACTATCATTATTTATAGAATCTTAATTTGTATGTACTAATTTTAAAAGTATAATTTTTATGTTCAGGAAAAAAAAGTAACCCTTAAAGAAGAGCTAACCTTGCTCTTTAAGTTAGTTTGTATCTTGGACAGACACTAGGTCTGAAGTTAATATGTAACAAACTTATGTTTTTATTGGCTATATCATCCATTTAGGTCATGCTGTAAACAAGTGTATCTATTTTTTGTTTGATTGTCTTAATTGTCCAGATAGTGCCAAATATCTTGATTGAGCTACTATTTTTTCCTACATGACTGAATTAGCTGCACTGATGGAATCAAATGCATATTTTTGGCACAGTGTAAACCATGGCCTTAATATCCCTATTCATGATTCTCTTTATGTATCAAATGAGAGAAAGAATACAGCTGCAAGGGATGCAAAGAGAAATGACTAGTAAAACTCATAAAACTCAACAAAATACTCTGAAATGCAAAGCATTTATAAATAATAGTGATATATGGTACTATATTGTACCACCTGTATTATACTTAAAGATAAGCATTTCCAAGAAACTAATGAATATTACAGGAGATGGAAAATTACCTTATGTTCGAGGCAGGTTCAATATCTGATTTATTTCATGTACACAGGAGAAAATGTGAATTGTGATCACAAGGAGAATCTAGACATTTCTATCAGCATAAAGCAAACTGGACTTATTTTATACCTTCTGAATTTCATCTGCTGTGTCTTCTCAAGGGGAAATCTATGAAATAAAAAGCTCAGCTTCAAAAAATTAAATTTCATCTTCCTTTCACATAGGCACTTTGAAGCATTAAGTTCAAGTTCCAAAACATGCCTTAGTAGTGGAAGGTTTTGGATGAAGAAATAAGCCCTCGTGTTATGAAAATTGCCTCAGAGGATATCATTGCATCAACATTCTTTTATTCATGAGTAATGAGTGCCAAAACTTATTTCAAAGTATAATGATGAATATGCTAATACACATTTTGTTCTCTCCACAAGTAATTGAATATCTTACTAACAAGAACTAGTTCATTATCACAATGTGAAGCTGAACTGAGTGAGTGGTTAAGGGTTTCCTTGACCTCTTTTGCATAAACAAGACCACATGGAATCAAGTCGTTACAAATACATTTGTACAATGTCTACTTGCCCTCTGTTAGGGCCAGCTGAAACCATTAGATGGCATTTGCTAATACCAAGACTCAACATATTTTAAATTCTTTCCACCTTTTTCTACAGTGGTGGTTTGAGGATTTTAAGATATGAAGTCATTAACTACACCACAGTTACTGGTATTTACTTGTTGAAAGGTACAGGTCTACAGAGAAGAAGTAAAATAAAATTTTATTTATACTTATTCTGATAAAGTTTAGAGATGTTCCTGAAAACAACTAAAATGATTGAATAATGTGCATAATACTAACAAATCAAGAATTGCAAAATTGATCAAAATATTAGATACCATTTATTAGAATGATTAACAACTAAAATATACAAGTATTGTTTATATCCTTCTGAAAGAAATTAGGTCATTGTCAAAATTGTACCACACTCTTGATAAAGAGGCATGGATTTTATATTATTTTATTTTGTACTATGGCTTTGGAAGGTGCAATCCCTGCTTTTAAACTATGAAGTCTATTAATATTGCAAATTTTCCCTTAAAACATTGACTCTCAAAAAGCAGCAGCAATTAAATAATCAAAATCAGTATTTAAATATTAAGCAGTAAGAAATTATGCTGATTGTAATTTATCAAAGTCAAATAGCAGCTTTACAAGTTTAAATGGATTTGAAAATTTATTATGATTTGAGTTAAGAAGAGCTGTCTCTTGCTTGTGGGTGGTTTTAACAGAGTAATAAGGAAATGTGCTTAACTTAGTGGAGTCATACTGTGCCTCTTGTTCTAAAATGGATATTTTCCATCTCAAAGATTAAAGGCCAAAAATATCTCTTTCTGACAAATCAATTATTTTGTTCAAATTTTCTTACCACTCTATTAAACCTCGTAGTGCATTGAGTATGTTATTCTTCATGGGTTATTATTCCATTCTCTACGTTCAGCTTATTTAAAAAGTAATGATACTACTTAGTAAGAAAATTATTTTTCAGCCATTAAACATGAACAATTTATGGATTTGTGTTTGTAACATTCATAGTAGCATTTTTTAAATCATTTCTTTAAATTCCCCAGTCTCATCCAGAGACTTGAGCTTATATTTACAAGCACTCCCTTTGAGCAAGAGTCAGTGGGAAGGCCACCTTTTGGAAATTTAATGCTCAGTTATTTTTCCTTTTATAGTTAGTTACCTGGTTAACATACACTGGATATTTGTCTTCTTTAGCAAAAACTGACTGTGGATTCAGCTAATTTTGCTGATTGAGATAAAAATTTTGTATAGAAGAAATATTACAAAGGAAAAACACTTTATATTCAGACCTCCTTTTAAAATACATCTGTTGGGGATATTTGTTCTGGGTTATCTCTGAAACAGACAGCCTTTATTTTTACAAAGCAGAGTCAAATTTTAAAATCAGAGGGACCTTCAAAACCATTTTGCTCCAATCTGTGCAGACATAGACAAGGAATTTTGGTCAGAAAGTGTGACTTGATCTAGGAAGAAATAAAATCTGTGTAATAATGAAGAAAGCAAAGTGCTGCTGTAATTTATTTTATACAAGTGAAGTTTTACTAAGATTTTTTACTAAATTCAGAGTAGGGTTTACCATGAAGGTAATTAAACTAGGCTTGCAAGGGTTCCTTCTGTAGCCCTGGAAGTGGCACCGTGTGTTCATAAGAACATATGTTTTCATGAGGTACGGAAAATATTTTAACTACAATCAATTAAGACCACTTTCTCTTTTCACCCTAACTTGCCCTTTGGCACATTCTCCCTCCTGTCAGGTAGCATAGGAATGGACACATTTTGGGGATTTGGCTAAAGGGCTGTTGAGTTCAGGATACATTTGGTATTAAAAAGGTTTAGAGAGGTATAGCTATGTGGTTCAGAGTAATTTTGAAAATCTCAAAAAAGCCTTCCTCTATTTTATATAACCTGACCACACCTAAATCTGATCGTGAATTAGTTCTCAGTCTCTAAACTGTTAGTAAATTAATGTTTTAGATTCTAGAACATAATGTATTAAAATATTTGGACAATATTTGACAAAGTCATTTATCATATCCTTGAGTATTAGATGAAAAATGTAGGGTAGATGAAAGTATAAAAGGAAGAATTTGCAGCTAGTTGAAGTATTAATCTATGATCATCACTCATGGATTCTGTCTTTATTTATAATTTTGATATTTTGTCATCATGGAATTTTGCATTAGTTTTGATTTTAGAAAAAAGTTACATTGTAATATAATTTATCTTGATTATTGAATTTTTTAGCGCTCTCCTTAGGTTTTACACTTAGCCTTGCTTGCCTCAGCCCAGTCACTCTGTAGATCTTGATCTCAAGTGTTGGTCTTGTCCTATTCAAAATATTTAATAACAGTTTGAATACAAGTACATAAATAACATTTATTAATTTCTAGATTACCTAAAACTAGATGGAATGAAAGAGATTTTCAGCAACTAAGCTGCTGATCAGATATCAAAAGATGAAATTAAGATGAATGTAAAGCTCTTACTTATATTCAGAAGGTGAATTGCCAAATACAAAAAGAAGAAATGGTTTATTAAGCATTCACATGAAAAATGACTTGGGTCTAATTTAACCGTAAGTTCAATATCACTTAGGAGTGTCAGCTGGATACTAAGAAACCGCCATCAGCAGCCAGGTTGCTCTCAGACCCATTTCTCCTTGATCTCTGGTTCTGTTCTGTAAACCAGGAACTACATTTCCCAAGCGCCCTTGCTCCCTGATTTCCAGGTATGCTCAGTTAATGCAGGGCTCTGAGAGAAGACTGAAGGGAGGGAAGCAGGAAGGAGCAAGAGTATTTCTTTTCCCTCTCCCTGTTTCCTGTGGCTCCACTCTCAGCTTCCACTGTGTAGACCTGGCTCCTGGATTCTGGGAATACTGTCAGATTCTGTGTCCTAAGGAAAGTTGTGGCTTCCTGCTTTTGCTAATCTCTGCATTGCTTCTGTACCCTCTGGCTTCTCAACTCTTCCATCACATGTGTAACCAAATCTTTGTATTACATTACCCCTGTTTGAAAGTTATAGAATGGTTATTATTTTCCTGGCTGGATTCCAATTGATGCAGTAATTAAAGGATGCATTTGAAGATGCAGGGTTTCCTTCAGTGTGCAACTGGATTACTATGCATAAATCTGTGCGTGCATTTTAAAATAGACTTGGTATAGGGAAGAGCCTTGGAATAAAAATCTGTGTTCAATTCCCAGCACCACAACCTACTAGCTGTGACCTTGACATTCATGAGTCATTTACTTGAATTTATCAGTAAATTCCAAGCCTGAATTTACTGATCTATAAAACAATGGTGGTGGTAATACTTACCCTGTGTATCGAAAAGCTCCAATGGCAATATATGTACCAGAGTTTAATAAAGTGGAAGGTATGTGTTACTGCTCTTGCTGTTATGTTATTTGAGTAACTGTTTGCTTACCAGGCAAGAAAGAAGCCTGAGAGGAGAAATGGTAATAGTTTGTATATATGAAGGAATGTCATGAAGCAACCTTTTTATAAAGTGCTGTAATGGACAGAACAGTGTTCAGTGGATGGAAGTTCAAGGAAGCATATTTTGGCTCATTATAAAGGAGAAGTTGCCAACAGAGCTGTTCAATAATCTAAAAGACTATCTTAGGAAGTAGAGAGTTCCCAATTTCTGGTCAGATCCTTGCAGTCTGGTAACTTTTACTATTGGGGTGAGATAATAACGCTTTGTGTAAAAAAGCATTAACTACAATAACTAACATTTGTTGAAGGCATATCAAGTGTCAGGTTCTGGTCTAAGCATTTAGCGTGTATTAAATCCATTAAATTCTCACAACAACTCAATGGATGTAGTTGAACTACTTTACAGATGAGGAAGCTAAGGCATAGAGCTATAGTTATTTGTCCAATGTCACGCAACTATTAGTGAAAGGTCTGCAAGCTATGGTTCTAAGAATTTTAGTATCTGCATAGGAGATGCTTAATACATGTACTTGGCTCAAAATATTTTTCCACAATTGCCTAAATGAATGCTTTTCATTTTCTTGTAAAACCTGAGTTAGTTTTGTTTCTAATAATATTTTATCTGGTTACAAAAAAATAATACTTATTTGTTATAGACAATTTGGAAAATATAAGCAAGCACAAAGAAGAAATATGAATCACCAATTATCACAATACAAAGAGACCAAAACATTCAAATGCTTCAGTATGCATTCTTCAATTATTTTATCTATGCATAGCCTTTATTTTGTTAGCAAATATGTGCATGTGTATTTTTACAAGGTTATATGTTTTAAATTTTATAATATTTTATTTAGCCAACTGATTGAATGGGCTTTACATGGCTTCAGACTGAATTCCCAAAAGAAGAGATCATTATTGACATGACTTTGCTGTATAGTTCAAAAAATGACATATTCATTTACACAAATAAACTCTTGTCCCCCCACTAGCTTTCCCCACACTGCCCCTGCCACTAGGTTAGAGCTCTTATTACACGTTTCTTCCAATCCCTGTATTCCACCCTTCATAGTATTCATCTCCCTGGTTTTGACAAGGGTAACATCCGTCTTCCCCACTAACCCTACTGCAAATTCCCTAAATTGAAGAATTCTTTCTCTTGTCCTTCATCCCACTCCTGATATCTCCTGGGCCCAGCACAGTACCTGGCCCATGAAATGTGAAATAACGTTTGTTGAATGAATGACATATACACATGCACACACACGTACATATATATGGATTATATTATGATTCAGCTTATGCACTAACCCTAATGCAATTCCAAGACTGGCTGGTGAGAGATGGAGAATGGGCTTTTGACCACCTCTGTTTTCTGTCACTTTACAGGGGTATCAGGTTAAAGTAAATGCTCTCAGTGTGGCTATTTTCCTTGCATTTTCAGTGTGATCTGCAGATCTCCTGTACCAGAGTCACCCTCGGTACCTATTAAAATTTTTGCTTTTCATCCTTACTCTAGATCTACTGAATCAGAATCACTGGCAAGGGACCCAGGTATATTTTAAAATATCCCCATATGCGAATATTCTTGCTGTCCTGATTTTGTGATAATCAGAGTAGGCTAAACATTCGCTATATTAGAAACCATGCATATGTCCCCAGACCTAGTTTTTCTCCCTAGGTCTGGTTTTTGGAATGCTGGTGATAAACTAAGCCTGATTTATTATATGACCATCCTGTTTGGGGAAAGATGTAATTTTGGATATCTTTTGTCAACCTTAAGAGATATAGCAGGGGGATGGATGTGGCTCAGGTGTTTGGGCGTCCGTCTGGGAGGGACCTGGGTTCGATCCCTGGGACCTCCCAGTTAAAATTTAAAAGCTGAAAAATATAGAAGGTGCGTGGGCCACCAGGCCCCATGTGTGGGTGCACCGTCAGGCCCCACGAGCCACGCAGCAAGATGATGACGTAACAAGTGAGTGACACACAGGAGAGCCAAGACGAGACACACCAAAAAACCAGGAACTAAGGTGGCACAGGCTGTAGGATGCCTCTCTCCCACATCAGAGGTTCCAAGGATCGATCCTAGTGAAGACAGGAGGAGAAGGATGAGAAGAGAGGGCAGGAAATGGACACAGAGTCAACCAGAGAATGGGCACAGAAATAGCAAAAACGGGGGTGGGGGTGGGGTAAAAATGGATAAAAATAAATAAATAAATCCTTAAAAAAATGTGTAAAGGGGAGGAATATATAGTAGTTGGTAGTAATACTTTGACTATGCTCTTTCATGATTTGTTAACAAAGGTTTCACAACAATACAGGGTGTTTGTGTGTGGGGGGGTGATGTGTGGGAACCCTGTATGATGTTGTGCATGTTTGTTTTGTAAGTTCACAATGTTTAATGAATACTTATAGTTTATGTATGTTCATGTATGAATGCTATACTTCAATAAATTGTTTTTTTTAAAAAACATAATTTTTTATAACAACAACAACAAAAAACCAAAACAACATTCCCATGTGCTTCCCAAGCATACAAAAGGTTGAGAACTACTGCCCCTGTCCTTTCAGCCAGTGAAGAAGGCCAGGAATTCCTACAGGAAACCTGGAATCATACACAAAAGAATAACCCACTCCTGGCTGCCTGACCCTCCCTGCTCACAGTCCATGGATTCAGGTGAGTAAAAGAATTTTCTCTCAAACTAATTTCAGATGCATTCATGTCCCTAAAAATAATTTTTAGAGAGCAGAGGCCATGTCTCTTGCGACTTAGAAGTAGTTGCTTAGTAAATGTGCCTTGATTATATGATACATCTCTGAAAACAAGACTGGTAGCTTCTGTTAGGTACAGTCAGCTCTGATATGCTTAGAGAACAGAAGGATAGACTAGACCGGCGGGATACAATTCTTTGCTCTTGCACCTGTTCTTTGATATGAAATCAGCTAATAGAGCTGCAGGGCAAGGCTCGTTTGCTAGCTTTCCCTTGACTGGGGTATGTACGAATTGTCAGTTTAGGATATGTACAGATTGCCAAATTTATGTGTTAGGACAGCCATAAGGAAAGATCAAAGTCTGTGCTCTCAGTTTGGCATCAAAAATGTATTGATAACATTTACAGTTGTTGATGGAGGACATAGTTTAAACACCTTGGTTTCACAGACAGTGAACTACATCAAATCCTAGGAAGTCAGAAAAAGCTCTTCTTCTGGGATGAATGTCAACTCCAGATACATGTCAGAACAGGCACAATTCTCCAAACAGAGACACGGTGAATCCCCGGTATCAGTCAATACATTGTTGCTTAGATTTTTTCTGGACATAGTGGGAATAGAGCTTATAGGAGTTGGGGAGAGAGGATTTTCATATTAAAACCACCACACAGTGTCAGACCCCAGGTAGTTAAGGGCAATATCAGTGGTTCTATAGCCTTAGTGCACATCAGCTTACCTGTTTGCTTGCTCGGCTCTGGCCCTAGAGTTTCAGATTCCGCAAGTTTAAAATGAAGCTTAAGAATTTGCATTCCCAACATCTAGGGACAATACTTTGAGAACGACTGGGTTAAATTATGTGGATCATTTGATAAATGCTGTTTACATCCAAGAATGGATTAATAAGAACCATGGAAGTCTTCCTGAACATAGGGCTTTCCAAATAAGAAGAGCTATGAATGTCCGTGTTTTCGTGGGGCTTGGTGTAACAAACTGCTGTGTAAGAGTGAGAGGGTTGGACACGCAGCTTGCCGCCATGCCCATCTATGTCATCTCTTCTCAGAGATAAACTATGTGTACTCCTCGCGCCTTGTCCATATGGCAGGGAATTCAGACACTTTATCATCACCCATCAACATCCAGTTGCCTTTCTCTGGAAGTCCTCCAGTTTGCCCTGTTTCTCCAGATGTGGGTAAACACAATTTTCTAACTAGGGTCTAAGCAACGTATTCTACAGTGTTACCACTGAGGGATAGGCACTGTATTTCTATTGAGCCATCCTGAGATCATTTGCAATGGTCTTATTATAATTTAGATCACGTCAAGCAAGGCTTTTTTCCACTTGAAAATCCATTAAGACATACTGAAAGTGTGGAGTTAAGCTTTTGAGTTTAAATGCAGTATTTTATTTTATAAAATTGTATACCATATTCCCCCAACATATGAAAGAGAGCATATAAAAAGTGGTGAAATCTGAATAAGGTCTATAGCCTATTTAATTGTATTTTACCAATGTCAATTTCCTGATTTGATATTGTACTATATTTATATATAATGAGACCATTTGGGGGGAAGCTGGAGAAAGGGTACACAGGATTTCTCTGTTACTTATTTCTTTTTTACAAGTTCTTATAAGTCTATAAATATTTTTAAATAAAATTTTTTAGCAAAATTAGTAATGTACAATATTTAGGGCCATCCATGAATTTATCTGGACATATCTTTGTTGTTTTCTTATGTGTACCCTTCATTGTCCAAACCAGAATTCTGGTTTCACCACTTGGTAGTTTTGTGGCATTAGGCAAGTTTAATTGACCTCTCTTGGCTCCCATTTCTTCATTTTTGCAATGATCATTTTAAGGATTGAGTTACTATGTGATTAGAGCAGTATCTGGCACAATGTAAGGACCTTCCTTCTACATGCATGCAATAATGATGGTGATGGTGACAATGATAAGATAATATACTTGTGCTCATGCCAATTGTTGGACTACAAATTCTCCTCACTATCTCCTACTTAGTCACTCTGACAGTTTGAAGTTATTTTATGAAGCCCAAAAGGAAAAAGATTAAGTTCTTGAATTAATCTGTTCCTGTGGGTGCAAGGCCCTTTTGATTGGATTATGTCAGTGAGATGTGACTCAAGTTGAGTCTTTGGCCTCTTGCTGGAGCTTTATATAAATGGAGACACAGAGAGATACACACAGAAAAAGGAAGCTGCCATTTTGAATCTGCCACGTGAGAGAAAGGAAAAGACAGAGAGAAAAAGGGAGAGGACTACAGGCTAACCTATAGCTGCAGAAAGGCAGAGAAGCTCCAAGAGGCTGAGAGAGGTCCTGAAGTCTGGAATCAGCAGAGCACAGAGACACAGAAAAAGGCCCCAGAGGTGCTGGGCCCACAGAGCAGCTCAAGGCTGAGAAGAGGAGCCCTACCATATGCCTGATTGTAGCAGGACACCACGTTTAATTAATGACTTCTAAAAATTACTGGAAATATTTTAACCAAACCAAAACATTTTTAGCAAATGCTGGATTCTCTACAGAGGTTGAATAGCAACATTTTGGTGATGGCCTTCTAACAGTGTCTGCCACACAGAGGGAAGACATTCTCTTCCCCAGGCACGCATAGTGGCTTAGGAAGTACTCAGGTCCTCTCCATCCTCCACAACTCATTCTATGTATCACAAAACTGCATGAAAGAAGAAGAAAGTGCCAAGTTCAGATCAACGAGAACAAGCCTAGCAATTTTACTTTGAAAGTATTGAAGGTGAGTCATTGAATCAGGTATCTGGCCTTATAGTTTTACCCATTTACATGCTGAGGAGCATATTTTAAAAGAACACTGAAGTCACTTTTAGGATGCAATATTTTACCTTCAGACATGCTATGTACAAGAAACAGCAGTGTATTGCAGTTCAAAACAGTCACACAATTGGGAACTGCAGAAATGTAATTAGCAACTGCTCCTCTAATAAACTTTTTGACCCCTGTGGGGTTAAAACTTCAAGGAGGCAGCTGTTAATTTCCAAATCAAATTCTGCTGGGTAGAAGATGACTATTTATAGAGACACTATTTGAGAAATTCTGAGGAAGTCACTAGCTAGAACTGACATTCTCTAGTCATGAACTTAGTCTGCTTTTTCATTTTGATTTAATCATGACCTTGGAAAAAGTCAATGTAGTTAAGAGTTAGTCCATAAGATTGTGTCCTGGATCATTCTATCACTGTAGTTTCAAACTTTTCAAAAGCAACTCTTCTAGGGGTTCTCATTATTTCCTGGACAAAAGTTGTAGCATCAGAAATGGAGAGAAATTTTTATTATTTTTTAATTTTTGGTATGTTTTTAAATTTACTTTTTATATCAATGTTACAAGTTACCCAGTTAACACAAGATAATAACTACAATAACAGAAAATCTGCTTTAGTCAGCTGTTATGTTCCTCCCTTATTTTTATTCATTCCTCAATCATGAGGGATTTGGGACAATGTCCACTCTCACTGCTTCATGCTGAGAAGGGACAGAGTTATTATGGGGCAGAAGAATGGAATTATTTTGCTTGCAGTTGAAGACACTCCTTGCTTTTAGAATGGAGCTGGTTCCTCTCCATTGTTTTGTTAGCTGTCCAGGGTATGTCCAAAGAACTGGAGAGCAGGAGTTGGCCACATATCTGCTGGTTTTCAGGGCTCAACCAGCATAGGATAAATGCTATCCTATTTATCCTATTTATGATTAGGTAACCTGCAAATGAGTGTGATTATGTTATATTGGGCAAATAGCTTTTCATATATTTCATGACAGAACCCTCTGAGGGTTTGTTGACCTTGTGTGGCTGCGTGGGTTGCCTATGGTGTCTGGACATCCCTAGGGCCCTCAGGAGCACTTTTGTTTGTGTCTTTGTTTACTGGGGTATTTGATGGAGTCTGGCTGAGACCTGCATAAGTGCTACCTCTGGTATGACTTCACAAATCACTGTGAAATCTCTTAGCCATAAAATCTCTATTTTATTTAATGTATTTCCCCTTTTGATCAAGGTCTATCTTCAAATGCATTGCTGATTAATATTTGGTAATAATCCCTTGGTGCCAGGGAGGGTTATCCCTGAGAGTCATGGCCTACGTCAGGGTGAAGTTAGTGAGTTTATTTGTAGAGTTTGGCTTAGAGAGAGGCCACATTTGAATAACAAAGAGGTTTTCAGGAGGCATGTCTTAGGCATTAATTATAATTAGGCTTAGTTTCATAATTACAGAAATAATGTTCAAAAGTGCAACCATTAAAATCAAGGTCTTGGCTTATTAGCCTGTTTTCCTTTATTAGGCAAGCCTTATATATTCCAGAGCTTTTGGCCATCTTACTTGAGAAAGTAGCAGGACTTCCCCAGGAGGGAAGTTTAATATTTTGTTATCTACTGTACAAGGCTATCTATCTAGAAAACATGCCCATGGCAATAAGAATACATTTATATCCCATAGAAGTATGTAGCTATATAACAGTCAAGCTGTTTAGAAGGCCCTGACTGTCTAGACATCTGACAATATAAAACAGTATAACTTACAGGAAAATCTGTTTTGTTTCTTTGAATGAAATATGCAACATTCCCATACTCCTCCTCTACTATTGACACTTAAAATTGGTCTGGTATGATTGTTACAATTGATACAAGAATGTTAAAATGTTACTGAAATAAAATTCTTATATTTGTTTTAACCACAATCCTCCTCCACCACAAGGTTCACTGTGTTATACAATCCCATGTTTTATCCTCTTGCTTTCCTTCTAGTAACATATAAGACCCAAAACCTCCCCTTTCAACCATGCACACCCACATACACTCGCGCTATCATGCTACCATCACCTCCGTTCACACCCACACCATTACAATCAACCTAGATATAAGTTCTGCACAGATTAAGCATCAGATCCCCCCTTTCTACCCCCATTCTATCTTCTGGTGTCCTATCTTCTAGATTCTACCTTTATGAGTTTACTCATTATAATGAGTTCATGCTAGTGAGAACATACAAGATGTGTCCCTTTTTGCCTGGCTTATTTTACTCAATATAAGGTCCTAGAGGTCCATCCATGTTGTTGCATGCATAAGTACTTTATTCCTTCTTACACCTGAATAATATTTCATCATATATATATATACAACATTTTGTTTATCCATTCATCTGGGTTTTTTTTTTTCAGTTAATTCAAATGTTTATTTTGTGTGTGTGTGAGAGAGAGAGCCTATGTGGTGGCCACAGTGGGGGTCTGGGTCCTCTACATGGAGATCCTGGTGTGCATCTTGATGAGATGATCAGTGAACTCCTGCTAGGAAGACTTGGTGAACACAACCTCCCTCCAGAGGTCGGGGGTGAGATAGCTGTAGGTCTTGGAGATGGCATCGAAGGTGGTCTTGGTGAAGTTGCCCTAGGTGACCATGCAGCCCCTGGTCAAGGTGTAGCAGTTGTTGATACTGGTCATCATCAGTAGATTTTTGGGCACAGGGGCCGAGATGATACCAGTGCCTCTGGGGGCAGGGATGAGGTACACCAGCACAGAGCCATAGCGTCCTGTCACCTTGCAAGGAACAATGTAAGGCTTGCTGATCTTGTTCCCCCAATAACCCTGCCACACAGGGATGATGAAGAGCTTGGCCAGGATTATGGCCCCATGGATGGCAGTGGCTACCTCTTTGGAGCACTTCACACCAGACCCACATGGCCATTGTAGTCCCTGATGGTGACAAAGGCCTGCAAAGTGATGGTGTGAAGGGGGTGCAACCAGACCAAGTCTGCTGCCCACACAGCAGTCACCCCTCAACTATGTGGCATGCCTGTCAGAGAAAGAGAGGCCACAGCGAGGCCCATCTGAGGTCCTGAGGAGATTCTTTCTCTCTCTCCCCGTTACAAAAGACACATGTTAGGTCTAACTTTGTAGGTATAACTTTGCAGAGCTGAGAGTTATCTGTTCATCTGTTGATGGACATTTAGGTTGCTTCCATCTTTTGACAATTGTGAGTAATGCTGCTATGGACATAGGTGTGCATATATCTGTTTGTGTCCCTGCTTTCCGTTCTTCTGGGTACTTACCTGGTAGTGAGATTGTGGGATCAAATAGCAATTGTATATTTAGCTTCCTGAAAAAACATCACACTGTATTCCACAGTGCCTGCACCATTCTACATTCCCACCAGCAGTGAATGAGTGTTCTTATTTCTCCACATCCTTGCCAACACTTGTAGTTTTCTTTTTTTAAAGTAGCCATTCTAGTGGGTGTGAAATGATATTTCATTATGGTTTTGATTTGTATTTCTCTAATAGCTAGTGATGTTGAGCATCTTTTCATGTGCTTTTTAGCCACTTGTATTTCTTCTTTGGAAAGATGTCTATTCAAGTCCTTCACCCATTTTTAAATTAGGTTGTTTGTTTTTTTATTGTGGAGTTATAGGCTCTCCTTATCTTTTGGATATTAGGCCCTTATTGGATATATGGTTTCCAAATATTTTCTCCCATTGAGTAGGCTGCCTTTTCACTCTCTGGACAAATTCCTTTGAAGCACAAAAGTTTTTAATTTTGAGGAGGTCCCATTTATCTATTTTTTCTTTCATTGCTATTGCGTTGGGTATAAAGTTTATGAAACTGTTGCCTACCACAAGATCTCAAAGATGCTTCCCTACGTTTTCTTCTAGGAGTTTTATGGTCCTGCTTCTTATATTTAGGTCTTTGATCCATCTTGAATTGATTTTTGTATAGGGTGTGAAATAGGGGTCCTCTTTCTTTCTTTTAGATATGGTTCTCTCAGCACCATTTGTTGAGGAACCATTCTGTCCCAGTTGAATGAACTTAGCAGTGTTGTCAAAATATCATTTGGCCATAGATTTCTGAACTCTCAATTCAATTCCATTGGTCAATATGTCTGTCTTTGTGCCAGAACATTCTGTTTTGACCAATGTAGCTTTGTAATATGACAAAGTCAGAAAGTATGAGTCCTCCATCTATTTTCTTCTTTTTCAAGGTGTTTTTGGCTATTCAGGGTCCCTTATCCTTCCAAATAAATTTGATAATTGGCTTTTCCATTTCTGCAAAGAAAAAAAAAAGGCATATGAACTTTTTATAGGGTTTGTGTTGAATCTGTACATCAATTTGGATAGTACTGATATCTTAACAATATTTAGTCTTCAAATCCATGAAGATGGAATGGCCTTCCATTTATTTAGGTCTGCTTTGATTTCTGTTAACAATGCTATATTCTTTTCTGTGTACAGTCCTTTAATCTTTTTTTTTTTTTTTTTAAGATTTTATTTATTTATTTATTTATTTATCGCTCCCCTCCTGCTTGTGCTTGTTGTGTCCATTTGCTGTGCGTTTCTCTGTATCTGCTTGTCTCCCTTTGCTGTGTCATCTTGCTGTGCCACGTAGGCCGTCAGCCCACTGCACCACTTGGGCCAGCTTGCCTTCATCAGGAGGCCCGGGGAATTGAACCTGGGGCCCTCCATATGGTAAATGGGAGCCCAACCAATTGAGCCACAGCAGCTTCCCAGTCCTTTAATCTTTAGTTAAATTTATTCCTAGTTGATTCTTTTAGTTGTTATTGTAAATGGATTTTTTCCCCTTGATTGCCTCCTCAGCTTGCTCATTACAAGTATTTAGAAACACTACTGCTTTTTGTGTGTTGATCTTATATCCTGCCACTTTTCTGAACTCATTTACTAGTTGTTTCATTGTAGATTTTACAGGACTGTCTATATACAAGATCATGTCTGCAAATAGTGAAAGTTTTACTTCTTTCTTTCCAATTTGGGTGTCTTTTATTTCTTTTTCTTGCCTAACTGCTGTAGCAAGAACTTCTAACACAATGTTGAATAAGAGTGGTGACTATGGGCATCCTTGTCTTGTTTTGGTTCTTAGAAGGAAAACTTTCTGTCTTTCAAAATTGAGTATGATGTTGGCTGTGAGTTTTTCATATATACCCTTTCACATTTTGAGGAAGTTTCCTTCTATTCTTATTTTTCGCTTTCAGAACTGCCTTCACTGCATCCCATAAGTTAATATGTTGTGTTCTCATTTTCATTCACCTTGAGATATTTACAGATTTCTTTTACTATTTATTATTTGACCCATTTATTGTTTAGGAATGTGTTGTTTAACTTCCACATATTCGTGAATTTTCCAGTTCTCTACCCTTTATTGATTTCCAGCTTCATTCTATTGTGGTCAGAGAAAGTGTCGGCTGCTCTCCTGATGCCGCTCTCTTGCCACTCTCCCACTACTTCCACTGTGCCTGGCATGACTACCCTCATGGGCTGTCTGTGATGTGTCCCCCATGCCTTCCCTGTCACGCCACTCCTCTGTCACTTTCCCCACACCAGCAAGTCTTCCTGTCTTCCTGGTGCTTCTGGAAGATGAGTGTACCCTATCACTCTACTCTGCCATCTTGGAACCAGATGGAAAAATTATTTTAGAGATTATGTGAGGTAAAAATATATTCTATGACTTGATAATTATGGTAGATGTAAGGAATGTTATATCAAAAACAGTGATTCTGCTTTCTACAGGGTTGGTTAAAGGCAAAATTATGAAACTCTCTTCTTCTCCTAACCCATGCCCCTCTTAGATGTCCAGTTATGTTTTATCTCTCTATCTTCTTATAATCTGCTCATAGGAAATAATCCAGTGTCATACTTTTCCACACAAATGTGTTACCTCTTTATGTCTAATTTACATGGGAATTTTGTACCCCTTATATAAAGAAACTTCTGGTTTCCATGGCCAAGTAAATATGGTGTTTAAGGTGACAGAATATTCTTTCAGGCATCCTTAGAACCCTTCTCTATGTGCAGCATGTATAGTGCAAGAAAACTGGACTCTGGTTCACAGGTGTGAAAATATTTAATCACTTATTATGTTAGAACAGAATCTCATGTTCTCTCTCTTTAAGATGAAGGGGACTATGACTTACCTCATCAGTTTATTCTGTGTTCTAAATGAGATGTCAACTTTAGAGTGTCTGGCTCTGTTTATTCTTCCTCTTCACTTTGTGGGAGAAG
Organism: Cabassous unicinctus; assembly: GCA_029593785.1. Taxonomy (NCBI): domain Eukaryota; kingdom Metazoa; phylum Chordata; class Mammalia; order Cingulata; family Chlamyphoridae; genus Cabassous; species Cabassous unicinctus. The sequence continues at coordinate 37,797 of JAQZBX010005859.1, forward strand.
CTGTTCCTGGCCTACAGAGTAAATAATCTTTTAAAATTTTACATATATTAATATAATAATAAGGGTATAGGAAGGATAGAGAGCAGGAAATGCACTATATAACTAGAAAAAGATCAAAATTATGTTTGCATATCAAATTTTCATTTAGGTGGAAGGAATGGATGTCATTTTGAAGATGAAATGTAGATTCTTATAGTTTTAAAAACAAATTCTGGCTGTGTCATTCAAGTTTACATCTTTTCTTCACTATTTTAAAAACATTGAGTAATCTCTACATCTGCAAAATGAAGCCAGGATGGTGGCTATCAAGGCTTCTTAAACCCAATTTAAGTAACTGTGAGGGCAACTTATAAGTTAGAGTACCACTTTGAACACTTGGGAAAAAGAGTACCATACAACTTCATAAATTTACATATATCAGACTGAGCCTCATATGGTCCTTGATGTTAAGAAGTTTTTAGCCATTCCCATAATTATGATATTTAGATAATCAATAAAGAGGCATTAAATTCCTCTAGAAGAGAGGCTTCAAAGAGTTTTTTTTTTTCTCTATTTAGCACAGTAGTAGCCATTTTTCATATTTTTTTCTTATTTGATCTCTCCCCAGAGGTTGACACAGTCACATCATCTTCAAAGGAACTTTTTTTCTTGACTTCCAAACCCAATATTCCCTTTGTTTTTCCATCCATTTCCTTGACTATACTTTCTCAATCTTCTTTACATGACTCTTCGCTCTATCTGATCTTTATATGTTGGAGTTCTTTAAAGTATAGTCCAAAGTATGCTCATCTATACCCCTGCTTCAATTATTCCATATATGTAGATACCTCACAGCAGATATCTATAGCTCTGACCTCTTCTCTGAACTTCATACCCACATATGTAATTGTCTATTTGACAAATCATCTTGAAGGCCTCAAATTAGGTTAAATTCAACATATCAACACCCAAACTTATGATCTTCCTTCCTAATTCCTAAGCCAATTTCAGTATTCCATTTCTTAGTGACTGATAAAGCCTTCCAACCATTTGTATTGGTCTGAAATCTCACAATCATCCTTGACATATCCCTCTCTCTCATATCTAATAGTCAATGCTTTACCAAAAATTCTATCCACTTCTTTCATACCTACCATAACTGCACTATTCCAAGTTGGAATCACCTCTCACCTGAACTATTGCAATATTTTCCTCTGATCTTCTCTAATCCATTCTACCCACTCTCTTATCTCTTCTTTACTTTGTTGTCAAAGCTACATTTTTTTCCAAAAGGCAAATTTGATCATGTCTCCTTCCTTCCTGACTATCCCTTCCACCATCTTCCAGGTTAAAACTCTTCAATTTCTTCCTTACTCTATCATCTTCTAGTCCTCTTTCCACCTGACCACTCTCATCACCCAGCTCTGAGATGCCTGGGTACCACCAGGGAGTTATATTAATGGACTCTTGCCTCTCTGGAACAAGTAAGTCTACACTGGTAGGAAAATAGAAACAAAACTTTGTCTTTAAGAAAAAATACTTTAAAAATTAGAAATAGTGAGAGAAATCCTGCCATAATTTCTTACAAGAGGACACAAATTAAAATAAGAACAGAATGTTAGAACAAAATATCTAATTACCACTATTCCTTAAAGTAAAATTATTTGATGCATTTTAATCTCTAAAATTTTAATTCTGTGCATTATATGGAAGTTGTACAAATATCAACTTGGTGAATTCATTTGGACTCTTGCTTCATTTTGGGGACAGGATTTCCTCACTAAGTCTTTTCATAATGAAGGAAGAGTAGATGGAAAGAAGTTTTATTAAGTATCCAAAGATAGTAAAATTTCCAAAACTTCAGATGAAAAGAATTGTTGAGGAATGGATTTTCAGACAGCCGTTATGTTCTTTTTAAGTGTCCCTTTTCCCAATCTTAACATCACTGTTTCCCTTAATTGTTTCTGAGTGTTCTTGTTCCTGTCTGCCACCCCACCACTCTACCATCCTGCAGCATCCTCTGTATGAATTCTTGTATCTCAATCTCTCTTTACAATTGTACAAGCAAGACCTGGACACATGGCTCCAGGAATGGCCCACTATTCCTGTTCTAGAGCAAGGAATAGAGAAAATACCTTTCCTATCAGTGTTACAACTCTTACTTTTGGGAGCAACTTCAGTTGACTTTCTCAGCACTCAAAATTACACCTATTCCTTGCACTGATTGGGTTGAAGTTTCCCAGGTCCTTCTACCTAAACTGATATCAGGTCAGGTCTTCTTCAAACAAATCCTTGATCTTCCAATTTCTTTCCATTTCCTTTAATATCACAGCCATCTCTTCCGTGGATCACTACCAGAATCTCATGCCTAATCACATTGCTTCTACCCTTTCCTCCTGTGTTGGTTATTTACTGTTGTGTAATGAATTGCTCCAAAAGAAAGCAGCTTAAGATAATTTATATTACACAGTTTGTGTGGGTCAAGGATCCAGGGAGACTTAGATGGGTGATTCTGTATGAGGATCTCTCATGAGGTGTAATAAGAGAAATAAAGCTAAGAGACCATGCTTGGTCAATGATGCCTCACACATTCTGGGTTACTTTCACATACATGCATGGGCTACTAATGTCCTTTCCTGGTGGTAAATCCCAAGCTATCCCTGTCAGTCAGATAATGCACTCAGAGATGCTCCTCCTCACTAGCCCAGAGCCCTGTCCAGGTTTATTAGACCACCAAATTCAAATAAACACTCCCCAATCACATCCCTGACTGACCAATCACTAAAACTCCATCTCTAAAATGATATAAAAGGTGTCATCCCAGGTCCACATGCTCTTCTTTAGCTCTCTACCTGCTTGGTTGAGCCTCAAGTTTCTGATGCTTTCCCCTGTGCAGCCCTATGAGGCATGCTGTGATCTGTCTCTAGAGCCTGTGAGTATAACAAAATTTCAAGCATCTCCTATGTCTCTCCTCCTTGCTACACCTGACTGTCCCCAATAAAATCCTTGCAAAACTTGAGGCTGCAATTAATCCATCAGCTAGTGCAAAAGTCATCTGAAAGCTTGACTGAGGTTAGAGGAGCTACTTCCAAGAGGGCTCATTCACATGGTTGTTCCTTGCCACATGAGCCTCTCCATAGGGTGGCTCATGACATGGAAGATAGCTTTCTCCAGGATTAGTGACCCTGGAGATCCTGGAGAAACAGAGACCGAGATGGAACCTGAGTCTTGCGCATGTCATGCCATCACTGCTGCCATATTCTAATGGTCAAAGAGATCAACCCTGGTAAAATGGGGGGAGGGAGTGCTACACAGGAGTGTGAATACCAGGAGCTGGGGGTCATTGAAGGCCATCTTGGAGGCTGTCTCCCTGCCACAGAGATTTCAACACTCCCTCCCCTGCTTAAGATCTTCCATTGGTTTTCTATTATATTTAAGTTACAATCTCAAATTTCTCTTAGTTAAGCTAACACTAACTGCTATTATAGATGTAACTCAAATATCCTTGGATTATTACTTTTTTTCCAAGTAGAAGTCCAATGTTGGTGATTCAGATACATAGGCTTTGCCCCTTTTGCAGGCTTACCCTAGTCTAGGTTTTTGCAGACCACCTTTCTTCCAGCAAATATGGATGTCTGAAACTTTTTCACCTAGAGATGCAGCATATCACTTCTGCTTACACTTCATAGGCCAAATCAGCTTACAAGGTCACACATAACTACAAAGGAGATTTGGAAATACAAATTCACGCTATGCAGAGGAGAAAAATGACATTGCTTATGGCTAACAGGTAGCAGTTTCTGCCACCATCTTTACTTCTACTCACTAAATATCTTATTAATTCTTCCTGCCATAAAAAGAACACATTCATATCCTTTTTCAAGGTGATAAACCAAACTGAGTTGCTCTAATGACATGGCTGAATCAAAGTCCTAATCTTAACATAATTTAATAGAATGCATCTCAGCTGAATCTAATACAATCAAAGGGTATCAAGACCAAAGGAACAGATCAGTTTACAAACATAATCATAAATAATATCAAACTGCTGCAGTGGGCATGAAAATAATAATAATAAAATTGAAAGAAAGGATTAAGGCAATACACCCATAAATATATTGACAATATGGCCAACAATTAAAATGCTTCAAAAGAACATTTTCTGTGTTATGCTTTGAATTTTCCCAAATATTTTAAAAAAACATTTCCTGGATTTGAGTGATGTTTATTAAGGAATAGCAATACACTTAGTGAGGATAAGCTTTAAGTTTTGCAGGCATAAGGAATACATACTTAACTTGATAGATATGTGGAAATTGTCCAAGTTCAACTCTGATATTGATAACTCTTTCATGACACATAGCACATAAGCCTCATTGTCACACAGAGGAAAGCGGAAGCCTTAAGGAATAGGCAGCCAGTTCTAAACATAAAGGTAAAAATATTACGATTGAAAGATATTAAATATTTGCATAGTTCAAAGAGTTTAATTGGAGAGAGTGTAATGAATGGGCTCTATTATTTTCAGAGGTGTGGGCTGAGTTAAGGGAACAAGCAAGGAATAGTGAAGTACTCAGAGCCGGCAACAGTGGGAAAGCATTACCACCCAGGGGCAAGTGGAGGGAACAGTGTTATTGGAGCCAAGAGAGTTAGAAAGCTGGAGATGTGGAGGTGGGGCCACTTGAGGGTTTAAGAGCTCTGATCCTAGAGGAGTACAGACATGACCAGAATCCAGCAAAGTAGGGAAGTGGAGTGTGGGATAGGTATGGGAATAAATACCCTCTCTCTCTTTCACCTCCAGTCTTCTTATTGCTGTTGGCCAAACCTAACCTGAGGTCAAGGGGATCTGGGTATAATGGTTTTATTGATCTAACTGTTAAGTCCTTCCCCTTTTGGCACAATTTCTGACCTTCTGTTTGACTGTAGCTCAACGAAGCTGCGCGTGGAGGGGTGGCCGTGTGCACTGCACAAATGCACTCAGTCGAGGAGGCAAATGAGGGCTGATTTCAGTTCCTCTCTAATTCATTCTCCTGGAGTTAGCACCATTTTGTAATTTGCCCAAAGGTGCCACAAAAGCAAGCTGCATCCTTGAACTTCCCCAATTAAGATTTGGGGTCAATTTGCCCTTGACCCCAAAAGGAGATGAATACAGCCAGAAATCCAAGGTTGAAACAAGTCTGAAATGAATAAAGGTATCATATATCCTTACCCGCCTGAAAGAATATTTATGTAGGGTAGGCTACCAGAAGTGGAGTCATAAGTCAAATGATAGTTTTATTTAACATATTTACAGATAGGAACAGATATACGGTCTTGGATATTTTCCCATGATATCTGTTATTTTGACTTTGACTCTAGTCTGTACTGGAGGAAAACTTTACCCAACTTTACCTTACCTGCTGTGGTGTATTGAATTGTATACCCCAGTTACGAAATGTTCTTGGTCTTGGTCCACATTCTAATTGGTGTAGGCTCATTGTAAATAAGAACTCTTCAACGTATTCCTTCAGTTAATTATGGTGCAAGTGAATCAGGATGGGCTTTAAAATTTCTTTCTTTCTTTCTTTCTTCCTTCCTTCCTTTCTTCTTTCTTTCTCTCTTTCTTTCTTTCTTTCTTTCTCTCTCTCTCTCTCTCTCTCTCTCTCTTTCTTTCTTCTTTCTCTTTCTTTCTTTCTCTCTTTCTCTCTCTTTCTTTCTCTCTCTCTCTTTCTCTTTCTCTCTTTCTTTCCTTTTTTCTTTCTTTTTTCCTTTCAAGCAATTTTATTGAGACATATTCACATACCATAAAATCCATCTAAAGTGTACATTCAATGGCTTTGGATATAATCACAGAGTTGTTCATTCTTCACCACAATTAATATTAAAACATTTTCATCACTCCAAATAGAAAAACCACCTACCCCTTACCAGTCACCTCTCAATCCCTTTATTCTTCCCCTGCCATATATAACCACTAATCTAATTCTGTCTATATAAATTTATTTACATTTACATTTTGTATAGATGGAATAAAAAATATGTGGTATGCTGTGTCTGATTTCTTTCACTTAGAATTATTTTTTTTACAACTGATAGAAAAATATTAATATATTACTATTTCCTACAATCCATAGATTGCTTTAGGTATAATATTAATATATTACTATTTCCTACAATCCATAGATTGCCCAAATACAACCCTATTATTAACATCTTGTAATATTAATGTACATTTATTTTGATTCATGGGAAAACATTCATATACTGTACTGTTAATTACACTCATTGTCCACAACAGGGTTCACTATACTATATAGTCGCATGTTCTATCCTTTAGCTTTCCTTCTAGTTGCATACACAACCCTAAACTTCCCTTTCAATCATTACCATATCCATATTTTAGCATTGCTAATTACATTCACTATAATGTGCTATCATCACCTTTGTCCATTTCCAAATATTTACACAAATTTCTGCACAAATTAAGGCTCAGGTCCCCATTCTCTATCTTCATTCTAACTTCTGGTGACCTATATTCTAGCTATTAACACCATGAGTTTGCTCATAATATTTAGTTCATATTAGTGAGATCATACAATTTTTGTCCTTTTGTGTCTGGCTTACTTCACTCAGTGTAATGCCATTGATGTTGTCACATGCATCATGACTTCATTTCTTCTTACATCAGAATAATATTCCATCATATGCATATGCAACAATTTGTTTATCTATTCATTGGTTGATGGACACCTGGGTTGTTTCCAACTTCCAGCAATTGTGAATAATGCTGCTATGAATATCAGTGTGCAAATGTCTGCTCATGTGCCTTCCTGTTTCCTAGTAGTAAGATTGTTGGATCTTATGGCTGATCTATATTTAAATTTCTGAGGAACCACCAAACTTGGGTTGGGCTTTAATCTTATTACTGGAGTCCTTTATAAGCAGAGAAATTCAGGCCTAGAAGGCGAAAGCTGTGGGAAGAAGCTGGAAGTTAATGGAACACAAAGGAGAAAGGAGAGGACATCACCATGTGCACTGCTATGTGCACTGCCATGTGACAGAAAAGCTCAGGCCCAAGCATTGTCAGCAGCCAGCCCCAGAATGCCACAGTCTTTGGGGAGAAATCATTGCCTTGCTGATACCTCAATTTTTTACTTCTCCTAGCCTCAAAACTGTAAGTCAATAAATTCCCGTTGTTAAAACTCTCCTTTGTATTTGTTTTAGCAGCCAGGAAAACTAAAGCATATGTTACTAATTTAAATCCTCTATTGAGCATCAGCAGAACAGCTGAGTGTGATATATTCGTAATTTTATTTAATTCCCACAAAAACCATATGAGGTAGGAGTATTGTTTTTCCCATTTTTATAGCTGAGAAAATTTCTAGATAAGTGAAATAACTTGTCCAAAGTTATGTGATAATGTCCAAATTCAAGCAGAGCCCAGATTCTTTGTGCTTATCCTACTACACTGTGCTTGATTGAATGATACTGCAAATTTCATGGTTAAAAAAAAGTGGCAACTGATTGAATAACCACACCATGTTGTACAATGTGTGCTTGGCTTCATTCTGTCAAATGGGTCTAGTTGGAGGTTATCATAAAGTCCCTTCTGGACATAACTTGTATCATCAGGGAAGCATTCAGCTGCAAGGAACATAAAGTCCAATAACAGCATTTAAATAAATAAAGATTTATATTTCTCATATAACAGAAGATTTGGAGGTAGGTTGTTCTCAGCATGTAGTTAGTGGATTAAGGATATCAGGTTCAATGTCCTTGTGATTTTTTTTGGCTTTTCCTCCCTGATCCCAAGTTGTCTGCTGAAGTTCCAACCTTTATCCCCTCATTTAAAACAGGAAGGAGAGAGGGAGATGAAATTAGCTATGGCTGCCCAGAAAAAAACATTTTCCTGGAAGTGTCTCAGCAGTTGTTATATGTTATACGATCTCATATGTTATATATGGTCTCATATGTTATATGGTCTCATGGCCATCCCTAGGTGCAAGGGAGGGTGGGAAAATGAAGACCAGTGTTGACATAATGGCATCAGTCCAATCATGCCCATAATTTAGGGCAGGGGTCAGCCAAGATTTTCTGTGAAGGGCCACATAATGACTATTTTAGGCTTCATAGCCCAGATGGTCTTTGTAGCAACTTCTCAACTCTGCCATTGTAGATAGGAAATAGCCCCTAGACCAGGGGTTCTTAACAAGGGGTCTGTGAGCTTGAATTGAAATTCAAAAAAAACATTATTCTTATGGGGACTTGTTAGTGCAGGTGTGATATATTTATTAAATAATACACAGTGTAGTGTGGACTTAGTAAAAGGTCCATGGTTTTCACCTGACTGGCAAAGGGGTACATGGAATAAAAAAGGTTAAGAACCCCTGCCCTAGTCATTATATAAACAAATGGAGTCATCTGTGTTCCAATAAAAGTTTATTTATAAAAATAAGTAGCAGGATGAATTTGACCTGTAGGCTGTAGTTTGCCATCCCTTGAACTAGACCTTGGTGCATTGCTGCAAGTCAATTTGGCTTTACTTTGTGGCAAGGAAAAAGGGATGAGGGAATTGAGTAGCATCTAAAAATATCTGGAAATGAGGAAAGAAAAATTCTCTTGGCGTAGTCTTTTTTCCCTTTTCCCAAGTTTGCAGCTGGAGGATTTATACTCCTGTGGTATACAGTTGTAAAGGTAATAGTACTGGACTTAGCAGCATTCCGTCAGAAGAGATTATGGGAGTTGGTTAGATAAACTTGAGGTTGGCTGTTGGCCCACTCAACCTGTGTTCTTCAGGTAGTGGATAGTGTTGGGTACCAGGGTGTGGCAGATGTGATTGCTGCTGGCCCATTCATAGTCCCCTCCTTTGTCCTTACTATTCAGCAATGAGCAGTAACGCGTTCAGCTAAAAAATAAATATTTCCAGTCTTCCATGCAAGAGGTGGTCATGTGACACCATTCTGGCCAATGAGATAATGCATGGAAGACTCTGGGTAGGTTTTTGCTCTTCCCATGTCCCCTTCTTCACTTAGTCAGAGCCATCTTGTAACCACAGAACAACAAGCATGAAGGTGAAAGTCAGCTGCTAAAGATGACTGAGCAGAAAGGTAGAAGGAGCCTGGGTACCTGAGGAAACTGGAGCTACTACACCAACCCTAGGCTGCCCATCTCTGGACATGTTACAGGAGGAGAATAAAGTCACTACACTGTGGAAGCCGTTGCTTGGTTGGAGTTTCTGTTGCTTGCAGCTCAGTGCATTCACGACAGAGTAAAGGGAGTCTTGCTGTGCCAAAGCTGAGAAAAGAAAATGGCTCACCTTCCCACCTAGACGTCAGGAAGAACAAGACTCTTCATTTTCTCCTTCTGACTCTGTGATGAGACATTAAAATTCTCCTTACTCAGGGTTAGTCTCCCGTAGTTTTTAATGCTTTTTAGTTGAGATTGGCTTAGTGTGTCCCATTACAGGGAGGATACTCTTAGGTGGTGGCTGGGATCCTGATTTTCCACTTTGGTTCCCACCACACCTCATTTGTTTATTAGGTCACAGAGGTTTCTTAAAAGCCATTCAAGTTATGCGGAGTTACAGTGACTGCATTTTCTCACCTCAAGTGTTGGATTTATTTTGAAGTGCTGAACAAATAAATCCACTACAGAATCAGGAATATTCCTACTATTTCATTTGCTTTACAGATTTCCTATAATTTTCTCCATATTTTTTTCTTAAGGCACACATGTATTACATTCAGTAAACTTTTTAACATAAAGTCTCTGTTCCATGATGCATGCTTCATCTGTCATTGCATTGCAGCTTTCTACTCTCTCAAGATTGTCTCTCAAAATCCTCCCTTTTAAATGCACTATGTTGAACTGAACTTTTAAAACGATTTTTGAAACTTAATATATGTATATCTTTTCTTCAGTTCTTTAAAGTGGTACAATTTATCTGTAAATATTCATAAACAACAAGCATTAGTCATTGCTTTAAACCTGTTTGATGACCGTTTAATTTCTTTGATGCTAAAACAAAGTCTTGTGTGGGAATATAGTATTCTACATTTTTATTATAGCCACATGTTATAAATTAGATAACTCTTGAATACCTTGCTTTTCTTAAACCTACCACTTTAACCATACCTTTGTTCTCATTAAACAATTCCAGACTTTGTGGAGAGTTTATTCCAAGTGGCTTCACCAGAGTTTAAAATTTTCAAAAATTGAAGAATTTGTCTTTTCTGATACTGGTTGCATCTGCTCCTCCTTCTCCCTTGGCCAGCTCTATCTACTGAGATTCCTCATTGTGAAACCAGAAACTGGTGATGTCATGCCTGAGAATTTCATTGCACAGCATTTACAATGGGAAGGAAAGTACATTTTTTCTTGTTCCTCTTTACATAAAAAACTATACTACTGTTCACTCTTGCATAAAACAGATGTGTTCTATGCTTGACTGTTACTCTATGGCAAGCCTATAGAACTAGTATGATCCATATTCTCTGAACCAGCAGATAACTAAGTTAGACATACTGTGTTTCAAAATTAAAATTCCCTTTTAAATAAAGAGTCCTGTTTCTAAAGCTTGAATAAGGGCAACTGTATTAAAGAATTATATCTGGTTAGTTTATGGGCACTGCAAATAAGATCAAAGAGAAAATATTTGGTTAGATTGCCATGTGTGTTTCTTTGGCTGTGTGTTGGATGTGTCCATAAACTTAAGGACTTTAATACTTGGGATCTCAGTATTTTTATTCTGAGACAGTCTCTTTGAGGCAGTTGCTATTTGGGTTCAAACTCCCACCATGTCCTAGCATGGCCTGCACTACCACACACTGTCTTCATGTAACTTAGAAGAAAGCCCCCCATTGGATTGGGTGTAGAGCTGAACCAGCAATGACATCTCTGCACAGATAGAAAATAGATGTGTCACCCATGGGCAGATCCAGCCCCATGCGCAGACCCACAGCTTGGAGAATGGAACATGGGCTGGATTTTAGTTCCCATTTGTTCCCTCAGAAAGGCCTGGTGTAAACCTACACAGCTATACACAGGGTGAAGTGCTTCATCCATGTTATCTCAGTGGTGAGCACCAGAATGCTATGACTTGAGAACAAATGTTTGCAACATAGTGAGCTTAAGTAAGTTATCTAGGGGGAGGGGTAGAGTGTAAGGACAAAAGGGGCTTTCTAGCTCCTTAGGCAGACCCCTTGTTGGACTAAGAATGTATTCTAAAGTAGAAGATAACTGTCTTCAATCAGTTCAGAAACCATGATATTTGAATGAAACAGTGAACAGAGTCACTGGAAGTGCCCCCCAGCTCATGCCAGAGTTTACAACCATGAGCAGCAAGGGGCAGGATTTCTGACAAACCTGATTAAAGAGATGTAAAAACAGTTACTCAAAGCCCCAAAAAGAGGATGGTGACACTTTCAGAGATTATCCAGGGTTTCATCTTTTGTAGTCATCTTCCGGCTTAGTTAAATTGATATGTCTAGAACTGAAAAGTTGAAGAACTAAGGAGGATGGAGTCATATCTGCATTATCCCTGGACTCTAAAGTGACCCAGGGCATTTCGGTGTCATCAGATATGACTGAGCAAAGGGAAAGAATAGGGAAAGAGTGCCGTGGACCATATTGGGGATGGAAGGATGTCAGGTGGGCAGCATAGAGACCACAGGGTACCACACATCATCAGTGACTAGTCATAAGGATGAGTGCCTGTTGGGGCAAGGCAGCCAGCAATAGCAGAAAGGGGATGACATGGCCCCTCTGGGAGAACATGGGGTCACACAGGCCCCTGCCCAAAGAGAGAGGCATGTTTGGGAGTTCAGAGCTATTAAGACGTCATACTGCTTCCTATGTCCCGTTTGAACAACCTCTTTTTGCTCCTGGATGACAGAAGTGAGAACTGCAGATACACAGGCTGTGAAAAACCAGAAGGATTTGTACAAATACTAATGAAGGGCTATCTTCAGGTAGTGGGAATGGCTCTAGCAGTTGAGACTGAGCACAGTGTGTTCAGGAGACAGTGAGTAGACCAATTTGGCTGAAGCAGACAACTTTGTTTTGCAGGACAGTGAATGACAATATTGGAAGGTAGGGGCCATATATCTTAGGGGTATAAATTCCAGAAAGGGAATTTATTTTTCAAGTGCCTATCATTTGCTAGGCAATTCAACACACAAAAAGTCATTCTATTCTCATTGTAATTCCCCATTTTTATTGTTTTTATTTATTATCAGAAACCCCATTTTGCAATTGAGGATAATGAATTACAGGGAAGTTGGGTAACTTGCCCAAGTTTAGAGATATACAAGAGATTTGATGCCAAATTTTTCTGATTTTAAAACCCAAACACATTTTCTTATCCCATGCTATCAGAATTTAACAACCGTTTCTTGAGAGACATGGTGAAATTAACAGCTGAGGAAGATTAAAGTAGCGGTGAATATGACAGCATGGAGTCGAGAGCATGAAGGCATGGAGCCATTTTGGGAAGTGGTTTTAGAGTAGAGCCTAGATTAGTTTGGAGACAAAGAGAGAGACATTCCAAAAGAAGAGTCAGTGGGATTTGGTATCTGACTGAATAACAGGGGAAGGAAAGCGAAGAACTGAGTGGAGCAGTGTCAGGAACTCGGAATGGGGATTTAGGAGACTGAGCGTTAGGCTTGGTTCTATTGCCTGTAAGGTGAACTTGCTGAAAGTAGGGTCCCTTCACACTGCCATGCCCTCTTCTGTAAAGGAAAGGGATTGGATTGGGTATCATATCAGTTCTGAAATCCTATGCATCTCAGAGTCAAAAGTGACTCAAAGTTTGAAAGCCTGGGTGGTTGGGAGAACATCCTTGCATTGAAGGAAATATATTAATAAGAAAGGGGCGGTTATGGTTTAGGATGGAGAAAGCATGTTTTTGGCCTCATATGTGATCTTTGGCCCAAATGCATCCACATCCTTCACCTGATTCCCCACCACAAACTTCCTTCCAACCTCTCTCCATTTACCATCCCTCCTCATCTTCCAGCCACAGCCCCACATTCTAATCCCTGATTCCCCCTCTTTGTATCAATGTCACACTGAGTAATTACTTTTAGTTTTGCTTATCCTGCAAAGTACCTGTAGTTATTAGTCCACATAGTCTTTTTCCCTAAGTGGAGAGAAAGGCAAGGCCAAAAAAAAAAAAAAAGAACTTTCATAAAACTTATTTACTGAAGACACACTTCTGGTTTGATGTGTGAAATTATGTATATTGGAGTCACCATCACAATAAGATCTAGAATGTGCATAGAACTTTTCTCAAAATACTTGGAATTCCCTTTAACAAAAACACAACCTATGAAAATCTGAATTAGCAAAATTGATAAATTAGGAATCCATGTCCTTCTTCAAAAAGGCTTCTCAGTAGAGATTCTTAAAATTCTCTAAAGCATTTAAAATATGACTCAAATATTGAAAATGTTATTAACCTGAGTGTTCTTAGGTCTTTATATATGGTGTAATACGGGGTATAGCCATGAATGGAAAGTTAACCATTGTAATTGCATTAGTAATCAGCTAAAACAATGTTTGGAGAAAGTAGGCTACATCTAATGTTCCAAGATTTTTGCTGACTCAAAAGGGCAACAGGAAATGTAATAATAAACTCAACTATTCCCTAACCTTTTAATTCAGATGAGTTTTGCAAATAAGAGGGAGTGAATTCTTAGACCTCTCTTGATATAGGACATTTTCTTCAATGATTCAGGTAACATGACAGGCAAAAAGGCCCCCATTCCCACCATGCTCTTGCAAAGCAGGGTTGCAAGGCAGGGTTGCACCCTTTGGATAGACTGAGTTGGCCACTGGTTTTTCACAGGCCTTGAGGCATTCCAGGAAAGGTTGTCCTACCTATTTGCCGAGTGCCTGGTATTCAACTATTAGGAACTTTTTTTGGTGAAAAAGAATTTTGATTACAAGAATATTGGTTAAATGCAAATACGTGACCTGGATGGGATAACAAAAAAAGATGTCTGGCATCAATTCCTGCTCCTACCACTTAATGACTTTGGACCTTTAGGCTATTCACATAATCCCTTTATGGACCCCTCAGCCTCAGAATTTTGCTTCTGATGGGAACTTACTGAATTTTCAGATGAAGGAGTCTGGAAGAGACTTGGAGATGAATGTCTAAGAAACTCTTTTACACTATAAGTGAATTGATCCCATAAAGGTAAAGGAATGAATCTAAGATAATACTGTTGATTAATGGCAGAGCTAAGACTAGGTCTTCAAGCTCCAACCCAGAAAATGAATGCCCCACTGTGCAAATCAGCTGGAGAAAGGCAGAGGAGTTTTGTACAATACTTAGTGCATTGTCAATGCTTAGTAAGTCTTAAGTAACCATAGGGGAAAAAAAAGTATTCCAAAAGGGCAGAGGGAAAGGGAAGGCAGGAATTTGAGATTTAGATACAGATCCCAAGTTAAAATTCTCAGCTAAGTTGAGGAGAAGTTGAGGAGAACATGCAAGCTTGCATGCAGACATCTTACAAAATTATTCTTTTTGGGATTTACTTAGGAGAAGGTCCCTAGGTGGGTTTGGGTACTTCACATATTGCAGTAATCATCTTTTTTGTTTAGGGATGAAAACAGATGCCTAATCCTGAAAACTTTTTGGTGGAAGGGGAAGTAGCAGATTCCAGGAGAGGAGTATAATTTTTTTTATATGTGTGTTGCATGTTCACACCCACAACTGCCATTCCCACCTCAGTCATTGAGTTGCTTTATTGTTGCTTCATGCACATGCTTTTCTTGGCAGCAGAGAAAGTAGAGAAAGGAGAAGGGAGTGGAAACAGAAGAAGAAGACAGAAAGACTGAGTACTGGTTCTTTCCCTGCTGCAGGCATTATCTTATTTCCTCACCCAAGTCAGCAACGGCTTGCACAGGCAGGCAAAGATGAAGCTCCCTGGCAAGCTGAGGCCCCTGAGCTTGCCAAAGTCAATCCATAAGGATGCTAACCAATTTACTCTTCCTTGTTTTAAAGAAAATAACTCCAGAAAGCCTTGTTATTTCTAAGAGCCGTCAAAAGCTGTTTTTCCAGGTTTTGTATTTTGTAGTGTGGAATAGGGGAATTATCTCCATGGCGATTTCCTGCAGTATAATTCCACTGCAAGTTTCCATGCAATATTAGACTTGCCAAGCTAAAAGTACCCATATCTCTTCTCTTTTTGTTTGCCAAATGCTAACCATTGCATTTGATAGTGTACTTGGTTTAATAGCCCTGAGTTTTATTTTTTTAATCATATGTTGCTCCAACGGTTGAATTTCTGTACATAAAACCATACGGAAATTTACATTTTTAAAAGGCCAATCCCTGAAGAAGATAATCATCTTTCCAGTAAAACACTGTGTCAAGCTAAAAAGTGATGATTACCCTTGGGTGGGGCTTTGGTTTTTCTAGTTGGAAGATAGTTTGTTCTTTCAGTCAGAATGACACTACATCAACAGCCTTATTCTCACCAGCGAATTAATTGTTCAAACCTCTTCAATTAATTAAAAAGTAGGCAAAAGGAAGGTAAAGTTGGCATTTCCTATTGCAGTGGGCATACAGTATTTGTGCCTTCTTGTGCCAAACACAGATAGCTACATGTTTGCAATCTGACAATAATTTCACACACTTCTTATGAATAGTGGTTGTCTTTGAAATATCATTAGAAGAAAGTTACAGAAAGGAATATATGCCATAAGAAAACTCTCTCACCAGCTAGTTCTACAGACTTGAGATTTATAAACTAACCCTTAGTTTCCTTGAGCAGAAGGGACCCACCCTTTGCTAGATTGACACCTTCTTTAATCTTTTGGTGTGAACATTGTGAGAAGATTAATGGTGTATATGAGACTGATGAAAAATCTAAAGACTGAACTCATGTAAATAAGAAATATTTTGATTGCAACTAAAAGCACAAAATTATGTAGACTTTTTGCGGGGGTAGAGGGGAAGGTTAGAGAGTAAGAAATATTTCTCACTCTTACGCACCTAAAAGGTTTCAGTGTATGCATATTTTTACAAAGCATATTTTTAAGGTTTCTTTATCTTATATATTTATACAATAGAGTTACATCCATGTCACACACATTCTTTCTCCTTGAGATTGGAGCACTAAGATATTTGACTCATTTCACTGTGAGTAATATCCTGGTATGTCTCATTACTCAAGTATGGTTTGATTATGATGAGAATCTATTTAATACTTAGAAAGAAGAAAGCTTTGTGATTTTTAAATATTTAAATATCATTTAGATAAGCAAATGTAGACTGAGTCAGTCTCATTCTCTAGAGTCACAAAAATAATAATGTGCTGTTTTTCCTCTTCATGACTATAAGATTTAGGATAAAAATCTTCTTACCAGCCTTATAGTCCCTGGATGTCTGCCTGGGTCAATGACTGAACTGCTGTCCTATGGCTGAGTGTGTGAGATAAGCTCACTGGCTCACACTGACACCCTCCAGGACAGACAATTGAATGTAGAAACATACACAGAAGAATGACATATTTGGGGACAACCTGTCAAAGGCTTTGTCTTAGTTTACCAACGGGTTTCAATGCAAGGTATTAGAAATGGGTTGGCTTTTATAACAGGAATTTTATTTGGGTAATAAAGTGATCTAATCAAGGCCCCTTAACAGAGATAATGCAATCAAAGGGTCTCAAACCCACAGGAATGGATTAGTTCCAAAAAAGTCTGTTTTTTTTTTTCATTCACCAAATTCAAACTGTTAAAGGATTCCTCCTAGGACTTATTCTTAGAACTGTTCCTAGAACTGCTTTTGTAGTTCTCATAGAATAGATTTTTCCCTCCTACTCGTGGTCAATGCTCATTATACAACGCTTAGTATCTTCTATATTTGTATGCAAAGAAAAATTTAGTGTTGAAAAGAGTTTCTAGCAGGTAGTCAGGTTGATGGTTTAATGAAACACAATCCAAATGAAGTCTTTGGGAATGAAGCCCTTGGAAATAAATTGGGATTCCTTTGTGAATACTCTGGCACAGAACCATAAGGAAATCAGTCTGTTGGAAACCTGTAGTCTTTCCTGCCTTCAGCTGTAGTCTGGGTTTAGGTTCTAAGCCAGTGATCCGTTTGTTCAGAGCAAACAATTATTGAACTTGTTCTACATGCCAGGCACGCTCGCAAGTTTTATTGATATGGTCCCCCAAACAACCCTAAATCTGATTAAGTCAGTTATATCTCAGAAACAGGCCCAAGCGATAGATTCCAGATCACAGAGCTCTTTAGAGAACCAGGAGGATCACCTGGGCCCTTGGGTTCCATTGAGCCTCAACTGCT
>JAQZBX010005860.1:0-54969 GCA_029593785.1 Cabassous unicinctus
TCTTCAGTTTCTTTTAGAAATGTTTTGTAGTTTTCTGAATACATGTCCTTTATGTCCTTGGCTAAGTTTATTCCTAAATATTTGATTGTTTTCATTGCTATTATAAATGGAATTTTCCCCTGATTTCCTCCTCAGATTGCACATCAGTAGTATATAGAATCAGTGTTGATATTGCTTATTAATTTTGTATTCTACCACTTTGCTGAACTTGTCTATTAGTAGTAGTAGCTTTGTTGTAAATTTTTCAGGAGATCTAGAGGTAGGATCATGCCATCAGCAAATAGTGGAATTTTACTTCTTCCTTTCCTATTTGGGTGCTTTTTGTTTCCTTAGCTAGTCTAATTGCTCTAGCTAGATCTTCTAGAACAATATTGAATAACAATGGTGACCATGTGCACACTTGTCTTGTTCCTGATCTCAGCAGGAAAGCTTTCTGTCTTTCACCATTGAGTAAAATGTTCACCATAGGTTTTTCGTATATGCCCTTTACCATTTGAGAAACATCTTTCTTTTCCTATCGGTTGGAGAGATTTTATCAAGGGTGCTGTATTTTTTCAAATGCCTTTTCTGCATCAATTGAGAAGGATCATGTGATTTCTCTTCTTCAATTTTTCAATGAGGTTTATTACAGTAATTGATTTTCTTGTGTTGAACCATCCTTGCAAACCTGGTATAAAACCCACTTTATTGTGATATACAATTTTTAAAATCTGCTTTTGGATTCTTTTTGCAAGTATTTTGTTGCGGACTTTTGCATCTACATTCATTAATGATATTGGCCTGTAGTTTTCTTTTTTGTAGTATCTTTATCTGATTTTGGTATGAGGGTAATATTGCTTTCATACACTGAGTTTGGTAGTGTTCTTTCCTCTTCAATTTTTTGGAAGCACTTGAGTAGCATTGGTATTAGATCAACTTTGAATGTTTGGTAGAATTCAACTGTGAAGCCATTTGGTCCCAGGCTTTTCATCTTTAGAAATTTTGTAATAAGTGTTTCAATCTCTTGAGTTGTGATTGGTTTGATTTGTTGGGGTATGCTATTTCTTCCAGGGTCCATGTATGTGGTTTGTGTGTTTCTAGGAATTTGTCAATCTCCTCTATATTGTCTAATTTTTTGACATACAGTTTGTATTAATCAGCAAAAGGGGTGTTGAAGCAAACTACTAGAAATCTGTTGGTCTTTATAAAGGATAATTATTTGGGATAGAGGGCAAAAAGTTACCAGGCTGTAAAGTTACCATAAAGCATATGTTATTTCCGTCACCAAACTGTGTGAGGGGTCTGGCTTCCTCGGTTCCTCACTTCCCGTGGCTTGATTCTTTCCAAGTTCAACTGCTTGTTCTCTCCAGAAAGTCAGCTGTAGATTCTGAAGATCTATAGCATTTGCCTTTCTCCACAAGTCCAGCTGTGTGTAAGGTGAATGTCTCACCTCTTTTCCTAGGGACTTCTCTCGTTCCTCACTATGAAGCTCCTCTGTTTCCTTACTTCCCGGGGCTCCAGCTCAAGCCTCCACATCAGAACTTCAATATCAGAACTCCAACTCAAAACTCCAACTCTGTACTTTGCCATGACTTTTATCTTTGATTTCCTACCCACCAAGGGGTGGAGCTCAATGCCCTACTGATGTGGCCCAATGAAAGCCCTAATCATAACTTAATCATGCCCAGATGAACACACCAGTTTACAAGCCTAATCCAATATCATTTTCTTGGAATTCATAACTGTATCAAACGACCAAACTGCTACACAGTTCATAGTATATTCTTATGAGCTCTCTTATTTCTGTAGGGTCAGTGCTAATGTCCCTCTCTCATTTCTAATTTTATTCTTTTGTATCTTCTCTCCTTTTTTCTTTGTCGGTCTAGTTAAGGTTTTGTTGATTTTGCTTATCTCAGAGAAACAACTTTTGGTTTTCTTGTGCCTCTCTAATTTTTCTGTTCTTGATTTCATTTATTTCTGCTCTGCTCTTAACTATTTCTTTCCGTCAGCTTGGTTTGGGATCAGTTTGCTGTTATTTTCCCAGTTCCTTCAGGAGTGCAGCTCAAGCTTCAATTTTAGCTCTTTCTTTTTTTTAATGTAAGCATTGAGGGCTATAAATTTCCCTCTCAGCATTGTCTTTGCAGTGTCCCATAGGTTTCGATATGTTGTGTTCTCATTTTCATTTGTCTCAAGATAATTGCTGAATTCTCTTGAAATTTCATCTTTGACCCAATGATTATTTAAGTGTCTTGTTTAATCTCCATATATTTATGAATTTCTCTTTTTCCTTCCATTATGAATTTCCAGCTCATTCTCTTATAATTAGGGAAAGCATTTTCTATAATTTCAATATTTTTGAACTTATTGAGACTTGTCTTTTGACACAATATATGGTCTATCTTGGAGAAGGAACTATGATCACTTGAAATAAAAGTATATCCTGCTTTTTTGGGATGCAGTTGTTCTACAGATATCTGTTAGGTCTAGGTCATTTATCATATTATTCAAGTGCTCTGTTTCTTTTTCCTTTGTCCAGATATTCTATCCAATACTGAGAGTCTCCAACTATTATTTTAGAGACTTCTATTTATCCCTTCAATTTTACCAGTGGGTGACTCATTTATCATTTTACCAGTGTGTACCTCATGTATTTTAAGGCACTCAGGATAGGTGCATAATATTTAGCACAGTTATTTCTTCTTGCTGAATTGCCCCTTTTATTAATATATAATGACCTTCTTCATCTCTTATAACAGATGTTCATTTGAAATCTCTTTTGTCTGACATTAGTATCACTATTCCCACTCTTTTTTTTATTTTTTATTTTGGTTACTATTTGTATGAAATACCTTTTTCCAACATTTCACTATTTTTAAAAATGTTTATTTTATTTATTAGCTTCTCCCCACACCGTCGTTATTTTACATTTGCTGTGCCTGTTTGTTGTGTGCTGGTCTTCTTTTCGGAGACACTGGGAGCCAAAACTGGGACCTCCAATATGGGAGGGAGATGCCTAATGGCTTGAGCAACCTCTACTCCCTGCTTTGGTGTGTCTCTCATTATGTTTTCCTCATGTCTTCTGTTGTGTCACCTTGTTGCATCAGCTCACCATGACTGCCCTTTGTGTCAGTTCATTGCTCGTTTATCTTCTTTAGGAGACACTGATAATGGAACCTGGGACCTCCCAGGTGATAGGCAGGAGCTCAATCACTTAAGCCACATCTGATTCTCCAACCTTTCACTTTTAACCTGGTGTCCTTACATAAAAGGTGAATTAGTGTTAGACAACATATAGACAGCTCATATTTTTAAATCCATTCTATCAGTCTCTGTCTTTTGATTGGGGAGTTCAAGCCAATAACATTTATATTATTACTGTAAAGGCATTACTTACTTCATCCATTTTGTCTTTCGGCTCTCTGTTGTCATATTGTTCTATTGTCTGCTTTCTTACCCTTTATTTGATCCTTCTAAGAATCTTCATTTCTACCCTTTTCTCCAAATCTCTTACCCTTGTTTTTTCCTTTCAGTCTATTGCACTCCTTTGAGTGTCTCTTGTAATTCTGGTCTTTTGGTAATGTATTCTTTTGGTTTTTGTTTGCTCTGAAGACTGTGAACTTACCTTCATTTTGGAAGGACAGTTTTGTGAGATGCAGAATTCTTGCCTGGCAGTTTTTCTTTTTCAGTACCTCAAAAACATCATACAACTTTCTTCTCTCCTCTATGGCTTTTGACAAGAAGTCAGCACATAATTTCATTGAGATTCCCTTTTATGTGATGCTTTGGTTTTCTCTTAATTATCCCTGAAACTTCTCTTCATATCTGATATTTGCCATTCTGAATAGTAGATGTCTCAGGGTAGGTCTATTTAGATTTATTCTGTATTGGGTGCATTGTCCTATTAGATATTGATATTCATATCTTTCTTTAAGGTTGAAAATTTGTTGGTCATTATTTTCTCAAATATTCCCTCTGACACTTTTCCATTCTCCTTCTAGCATACCAATAATGCAAATGTTTATGCATTTCACATTATCATTCAATTGCCTGAGACTCTATTTAATTTTTTCCATTCTCTTCTCTTTCTGTTCTCCTGCCTTTTCCAGTTCAAATATTCTGTCTTCAAAATCAATAATTCTGTCTTCAAGCAGTTCATATTCACTCTTGTGTGCCTCTAATGTATTTTTAATCTCATCCATCACATCTTCCATTCCCAAAACATCTCTTACTTTTCTTTGCAGCCTTTAAAGTTGTTCTATATGCTCACTGAGGGTCTTCTTAATATCCTTTATTTCTTTAATCATATTTTCTTTAATTCTTTGAAGTAATTTAGGAGACTTGTGTGATTATCACTGATTGTCTTAAATCCTGTATCTCTTCAGTATATTTGGTTAGTTCCTTTGGCGGGGCCATCTCTTCCTGTTTCCTAGTATCACTTTTTGCTGATGTCTAGGCATCAGCATATGTTGGTGAATTTACTCTGATGCTCAATTTCCCTCTTTTGCCTATTGTTTTTTTCTCACAGTTCTTCTTTGATATTTTGTTCAGCTCATTATTTAAATTTGCCCAGCTTAATTTATCAAAATTAGGCCAGGGACTCGCTAATGAGGTACAGATATTCTCCCAGGACTAGGATACAGAAAAAATGGAAAATTATTTTGTGCATGCAATTTCCAGATTGGCCAGCAGATGGTGCTTGTCAGTGTACCTTTCCACTGAGGTGTTTCAGTCTTGGGTTTCCTGTGTTCCTGTTTTGAATCACTAGAGCAGATATTCAAAGTGGGTACTGCTGGCCAAATTCAGTGAAGAGAAGCCATCTAACTCTCCTTCCCTTTTCTCTTCAAACAGCTGATGGGGAGGAAGATATCAGTTCCCCTCTCAGTCAGCAGCAGTAAGCCAGGGGTTTTACCCCTGCTTAAGATCTTGGGGGTGGGGATGGGAACCCTTTCAGGCTGCCACAGGGACTTGGTAAATCACATTTATTTTTTCAGCTTCTGCATCTCTCTGTCCCTCAACATCCTGGGAGATGTGTAGCATTGTCCTGGTCTGATGACCCCCAAAGCTGGTCCCTTGGACAGTTGTTGGCTCTTTCTCTGTTGTTTTTTGAGAGCATTGACCTCTGTCTGTTAGTCACTATCTTCCTACAATCCCCAGTGTCTTCTTAATATCCTTAATCTCTTTAGCCATCTCATTAAATTTATTAATGAGTTTGTTTGGATATCTGTGATTAGTTTTCTGAAATCATGTGTTTAGTGTGGAGGTTTAATTTGTTTGTTTGACTGGCCATCTCTCCCTGTTTCTTATTATGGTTTGCAAATTTTTTCTCGTGTTTTGGTATTTTTGTTGTTGTTGCTGTTTTTAGTCTTTGCTCAGTTTCTGTCTTTACTCTGTGGCTTTGTTATTGGTTGGTTTTTTCTTATAGCTCCTCTTTGACAATTGGTTCATATTATTTTGAAATTTTATACTCAAGAAATCATTTTTTCAGCTCTTATTTAATTTTTACACTGAATATATGATAACAGCTTTTATTTATTTGTCTATTTATATTTTTAATTTAAAAAAAGAAACTAGATTACATAAATCTTATATAAAAATATAAGGTATTCTCATATGCCCCACTCCCCCCCTCCCACACTTTCTCACACTATCAACATCCATCATTAGTGTGGTACATTTGTGACAATTGGTGAACCCATATGTAAGCATTGCCACTAACCATGTATTGTAGGTTACATTATAGTTTACACTCTGTGCCATGCAATTTTGTAAGTTATGACAAAATATATAATGCCTGTGTTGATCATTGAAACGTCATGCAGGACAATTCCAGTGTCCCAAAAATGTCCCATATTACACCTATTTTTCTTATAAGCTCAGAACTTCCAGTGGCCACTGCCTCTATATCTATGATAAAAGTTATTCCATTGCTAGAATCACAATAAGTTTATAGTAGAATATTAGTAAGTCTAATTTTGTCCATTGTTCATTCCCAAATCTTGAGGAAGCATAGTCCCCTCTGCCTCTAATTGAGAGGGGTCTTAGGTACCATGAGGCAGATGAATGGAACGATCTTGCTTGCAGTTGCAGACTCTCTGTTCCTTGTGATGGGTGTTGTTCATTATTAACTCCTTGTTATTTGTCCTGGGTGAATCCAATGAAATGGAGAGTAGGTTTTGCAACTCTGCTGAGATTTGGGTACAATTTTTGAGATTGCACTATTTGTGCAATTATTTCATCCCCAGTGCAATCTTCCTTTCCTCACTTTCTCCTCTGGGGTTGTTAACCATTTCTGTTTTTTATTTGCCTCTGTTATCAGATGTCTCTGGTTTCTGGGTTTCTACGTTCTTGGTTTATGCTTCATAAGAGAATTTAAAGACATGCCCTATGATAGGAAAGGGAGTATGTAGCTTATTAGGAAACAAGAAAATGATAAAAGTACATGGTCCTTTGTATGGACCATGAGTGAGCTGCAGAGTGAGATGTTTTCATGGGAATCCAGGTCAGGAATTTTTAAAAATCTTTCTTCCTCCCCCTTCAAAATGTTAGGGCAGGGACCCAGCTGTTTGCTGCTCTGACTGGTTGCTCCACTTGTAATTTCTCAGGGTCCCAATGGTGCAGGCTTTTGATGGTATCCTGAGTATTCCCTTGACCCAATGGGCTCTCAAGGGTCAACCAGAACTTCATTTTATCAAATGGAGTCTCTTGGCAAGGGTCTCACAGGGTGTTTCCAGTAGACTTCTTAGAGGGTTTCAGGCAGGGTCTCACAGCCAAGTGGTCTCTCAGCATGTTGTCTGTTGGCCATGTTTTCTGCCAGGCCAGCCATCTACCCACTTTCAGTATACTAACTTGCCTCAACAACCCCTTCAGAGAGTTTACACCCTTATCCTTAAGGGGGTGCTGAGGGTGATGGTCTTTCTTCTTTAGCTACTTTCTGCTGGTTAGGAGGAATAGCCCCTACCTGACAAGGTGGAAAATACTCTGCATATTCTATTGTAGTTGAGGGAAGATGGGTCTGGCAGCCTCGTTGGAAATGGATGAAATCCCCCACATGATATTGATTCTGTAAGAAATAAAATTAGAATTTAAGATATATAGTCCTATTAAAACAATAAAGAAGATGGAGGCCCAAAAAGGGGGCCAGTCATGACATACTGGACCATGAGATTGAGAATGGCCAAGGTGCCTTCAGAGGCTGTATCCTCCATAAGTTGATGGGAAATGGTATCCTTTCTTGAATTCTTTTATGCTGTTGGTTAACTCCAGGGAGAGATTGTTGTTTACTCACTGGGTTTGGTATAAATTACCAACCCAAATTTTCATGGTGGTGGTTATGCCTAGGACAGCTAGGAGAGTTATGAAGACAGGCACTGATCTAGACAAACTCACAAAGACAGTACAGACAACAACAAGACAAGCATATGGCAGTAAAAGTAAATACAGTACTTAAGAGTGCCATTCCTTTATCTTATAAGCATATTCATTAACTACTTAAAAAATGAATTGTTTACCAGGACTTTAAAGTCATTCATTATCCCTCTGCATATGATCTAGAATAGAAAAAGATATCATCATAATCATGAAGCATATATGTACAATACTTAAAACTAGTTAATGAACTAACCAAGGCATAAGTTTCTCTTTGAGTTTCAGTTGATAGATCTAAGCTCCAGGTGTGCAATACCATACAAGTTTTCTCTCCATGGGAGCAGCCCATAATGCCAATTGTGATGGTTTGCATTCTACTCACATTACTCTCATAATTATTGCTCCATTTGGTATGTCCTTCACACAGCCAGCGTGCTGTAGCACTGTTGATCCTAGAGAGAAGCTAGGAAGGCATGGCCCCAGTGTTTCACTGGCCTGGTTCATAGTGCCCTTCAGTGCTATGAAACAGAGCAGGTCTGGAAGCAATGTCCATTGTACATCTGGCCATATTGAACCATTGTTGCCTGCTGCAGGAGTCCAAAACTTCAATACACTCTCCATCCTCCTCAGAAGCATAATCAGAGATGTGGTAGACACCTTTATTATTTATGGGGTCAGTGACCAACCTAGTCCATAACTCAAATGGAGAGGCACCCATGCAGGGTATTTGGGCCTGAATTGAATGCACAAGAGTGTTTGACAATAACATATTTAATGAACTTAAACTATTTTTGTCCTTTGCTTTTTACTTTTATACCTTTGCCAAGATTATTTTAATTAACAGTATTTTACTTTACAATACAGGAAAAACTGCTTTCTTCATTATTTTGTGAAAATGTAAGATTCCCAATGGAATCAAGATTATCTTTCTTTACCACTATATCAGGGTTGCAGCACATGGAACATGCATATCTCCTCATGTTAGCTCAAAATTAGGGTCAGCTGCTTTAATTCCTCAGTAAATTCAGCTGGGCCCTCCTAAAATCATCCCACCTGTTGTTTTTTATTTTTATGTTGAGCTACAGCTGTCAGGGAGAAGGTAGCATGGACCCTAATTTTAACTCCATCTACATTTGCTACTTCACTTATGGGGCAGTGGCTGTTCTCAGGTCCCCTGATAGGGTGAAAAGATGTACCACTCCTGGTGACTCCTACTGGGCCACCTATGGGGTGTGGAGCCTGGACATGACTCCAAGAGAGACTTAGGTTCAGGGGACTCTAGGCTTGAGGCCTTAGGCTTCAGAATATAAGGCTCCAGGAACTGAGATGAAATGAGGCGGATGACTGAGGAAGGGATCACCTAGGATATCACACTCCTTCTCAGGTTTTCTCTTTTCTGGGGATGGTTTCACTTCCAGAGCATTACACCACCTACAAGACCCACTTAAAATTGTGTTCAGAGATAAAGCCATAAACATTTGGACATATGGAGTCTCTGACTGATTCCCTTCCCTTTTACACAGGAGGTCTACCTTGAAAATAGGGTTGTAATTCACAGTGCTGTTGGCAGGCCATTGCTGGCCATTTTCAAGGACATATGGAATCTCTGACTGCTTCCCTTTCCTTTTACACAGAAAGTCTTACTGAAAATAGGGTTATAATTTAGAGCGCCATTTCCAAGTTCATACTGTGACCATACTGTGTTACAGAAGAAGATCAGTTTCTCCTTCCTCAACGCTTCAGTGAGCAAGGTCTGGTACACTAGAGACCATGACCATTATTCTAGGAAAAATGAAAAAGTGTTTGTCAGCCAATCTGTTGTCCCAGGGCTCAAGTCTGAATAAGCTATTACCCTCCAAGCTGCAGCTCCCCAAATACTTGTCCCTCTAAAAAGCTAGGAAATGCTGACCAGTCAAGGGTCACATAAGCTTTAGGAGACATTTGGAGCTGCTGCTCTTAATTCACCTCCAAAGTCACAGAGCCCTTTATGCTGGGCATTGCCAGGGTTATCTAGACTTGGGAGATGCCTGGACCTAGTTTCCAGAGATTGAAGCTACAAAGCCAAATGTGTGATTTTTCCTAGAAAAGGGACTGGCTTGAATTTTTTTTTTTTTGCTCCTATTAAGTGGTCTTATTTTATAAAGATGGTCAGGGAGTTTCACAGTTAGACCAGACATTAAAAGTAATTGTTGGCTCTCTCTGCCTAGAGTGGTCCACACCAAGACTTTCTCTCCCATTTCTCAGCAAGCTCTGTTCTTTCCTCCATTTCACATATAAATTCTTTTTACTGGCCTAACTATAATATACAAAAACTAAAACAAATAAAAGTAATTGTTCTGCCCTTGCCAGCCAATAACCCTGGGGAGGGGAGGTTTGCTGACACAATGTGAGGGCATTCCAGTAGCTGGGAAGGACCAGAAGTTCCCTGCCCTACCAAGGGTGGGATGAAAGACTTACTAGTAAGTGTACTTTCAGTTATTGCAGTGGCTTCTGGCAGGTTCCTCTGTTATGAAGCTGCATTTTGTTAATAATATCAATTTAGGCTTCTAATTAATAATGTTTTCCTGGAGTTATCCATTTAAATACTTCATATTAGACAATGCTTTTTATAAACTTCTTATAAGTAACATTTAACCCCATAGAGTAGTTACTTTATATTTAAATAATCTTATTAAATTACAGTTAGTAACCAATGAAATTTCCTTTATCTTAATTTCATTAAGCATGAACGTACAATTTTCATCATCTTAAAGATTTAATACATAAAATGCTAATTTGGTTATTTGGTATTCTTTAAACCTAGGAAGACAACACCCAAGCTAAATAAAATTGAAATCATTATAGTTAATGCAAGGAATGTTCTTTTCCCTTCCTTTATAGGAGGCTAAAGCTTCTTTTCTTTCAAAAAAATTCTAAAACTGTGAATAATTTTAAAAACCATACTGACTGTTAGGTTCTGGAATATATTATAATTGTTTAATTTGGTTTTCAGATAATTTTTATTATTTTTTTATTTATCCACCCCTCCCAAATGGTTTTCGCATCTGTCTGCTCATTGTTTGCTCACCTTCTCCAGTAGGCACCGGGAACCAAACCCCGGACCTTCTGACATAGGAGGTGAGTGCCCAACAGCTTCAACCACCTCTGCTCCCCATGGGTTGCAGCATCTGCTGGCTTGTGGCACGTGTTCATTTAGGCATCTTCTTGTTGCAGCAGGTGCAGCTTCTAGCTTGTTGAGGCAGGTGCAGTGACTGCTTATCTTCTTCAGGAGGCACCAGGAGCCGAACCTGGGACATTCCATTTGGTAGGCAGGTGCCCAACTGTTTGAGCCACATCCACTTCCCTAATTTCTTTTAAAGATCTTTCCATAACTTTCAAAGACTTTTCCTTTACTTACTGAAATTTGGTAATAGGGTTATTAACCACCCTTATTCAAAGTTTATTACAAAGGTTTAAATTGGGGGAATTACAGGATAAACTATGATTCTTAATTTCCCAGCCTAGTAGATAAAAATTTTACACTAAACTTACATTTCATCCCGAGGTATGAAAATATACACTGAACCAATAGAAATAGAGAGTTAGACACAGAAGCAGACAATTTAATAATGCTACTTATAATTCTCATTCTCTTACAAAATAAGATTAACTGTAAATTAACATTGTATATGAAAGATCTCTTTGAAGGGTATTTCTAATTTATCTGCACTGTGACCATGCAGTTTTGCACAAGAATTTCATTCCTTTAAATTATTGACTTATAACCAAATTATTCCTAAAGCTTTAAAATACAGTTTACATTTTCCTTTACTTCGGAGCTTTGCTTATTTCCCAGTTTGACTTTGACAGACCTTGGATGAGAAACACTCATTCCAGTTACACTCACCAAGGTCATTGAAGCCTCAGGGTAGCCTTGTTTTTCTCGTGACATTCTGCTTTTTGGAACTGCAATGCTTAAGGTGGGAGACCACTGGCTCCCTGGTCCTCAAAGATAACAGGACTCCAGTGGCTGTTGGACTAGAAGAGTGGACATCCAGCCCTGAGTGTTGAGAAATCCACCCAACAGCATTCCAGTTCACAGCTGTGGTCTTAAGACTAAATCAGGGCTATTAACACCAGGGGAAAGAGAGGAGATTGGGTGCCTTAAATTTGCCTTCCCCTGAGTGGGGGCAGAATTTGTCATGAAATAACCATAAGGAAGGACAAGAGGGTGAATTCTGTTTATACTTACCATTACAGTAGCAAGTTTAGACTAAACCTACCCAGTTATAGCAATTTCAATTACCATTCTGCTGCTTTATAATAAAACAGCATCTATATAATGATTTTAATTCTTAGTTATAGTTTCTAGAATGTTTTCACTTTACAACAAATTGGGTGCTTTTGTTTATTAACTAAAGCAACTAAAATATTTTTATTAATTACATTAATGTTGCTAAGTTTCTCTGCTTTTCCAGCAGTTGAATTAATTCCACTTGTGATTTATTTTATATATCAAACCCAATTGCAAGTTGATATTGAAGTTTAAAGACTCATTTTTAGATTATCTTTTACCATTATACTATTTGTAACAGGCTAGCTCCAATCTGATTTATGAGCTCCTAGGCATGAGAAGACTGACAAAGTCAAACACAGATTAAACGTTAAACAGAAATTTAAGGACAAATTAGAAGAGAAGAGGGATTTTATACACTTACTTAGCTTAGGGAAAGACCTGGCTTTAGAATCATCTCAATGCAGAGCTCCCAGTGTCTGTCCATGGCAGAAACCTTGTGCAAGGAGCCTCCAGCTTTGTTCCTCGAGGAAAATCTTTGGGTAGCTGCTAGATATAGAGTTAAAGGGGCCAGAGAAGCCCTTTCCCCAACAAGACATGAATTGGGGCTGCATCCCATTAGTTACTTCCCTGTGAGGCTTTTCATTGGAAGGATTGAAGTGTTACAAGGGAAAAGGCAGGGAGAAAGGAATACCCAGGAACTTTTAAAAAAATCTTAATTCCTGTCATATAAGGGGTTAACTTATTCTATAGAGGAGAGGCTTAGTAAATGGCCCAGATCTTGATTCCCAATTTGCTCCCTTCATTAGGCACAACCAAGGTTAGGAGAGGCCTGGGGTGCAAGCTAGGACAGAGTAATTGGCCATGTTAACTAAGAAATTAAAAATCTTACCTGCCACACCAAGGGTCACACAAGGCCTCCAGGTTGATGGTTCACAAGTGGCTTCAGGTCACTTCTGTCCTCCCTGGGGCAAGTCCACAGCAGTTGGCATGGTGAGACAACTTGTGTCCAGGTTCTTACTGATGTTGAGCCTGGATGTGGGTACCTGAGATGAACGGTGCTTTCAAAAGCAGCATTTAAAGGTTAGACTGTCTTAGACCTTATGCCCACTGCTCCTTACCTCATCCCTCCTTACCTTCTCCATCTTGCTGGCATGGTCTCAATTGTTGAAAACTGCAAAGGCTGCCTCTAAAAGGCATTTAATGGAAGGTTGGAGGCCAGGGAAATTTTCTGCACCTTTCTACAGCCATTCAAGGCAGGTTGGAGTTCCTAGAAGTATCTGTCCTTCTCTATAGTTAGACTCTACCAAGATTGGTATTGCCTTGGTATTGCCTCTGCCAGCTTTCTATGAAATAAGGCTGGGTTTTTAAGTTCTGCCTCTGGGTAATTCCCCTGTCCTTATATAAAATTAACCAGTTTGGGAGTACACTTCTTCATCCCTTTAAGGAGACATGGCCACATAATCTCTGTCCCTCAGATTTATCTATCTCCTTTTTTTCTCTTACACAGATTAAACTGGAATTCAGAGTCCCATACAGAGTGCACTCTCAGCCATACTTTAGCCATATGGTGTGGCAGGAAAAGATAAGCCTCCTTCCTTTTAGAGTATCATTATTCAGGTTGTCCAAATTAAAAATCACACATTTTCCGAGAGGAAGATAAATGAATTTATCAGTCATGGTGATGTCTCACTGATAGGCCTGGTGGAATGGATTGATCACTGAGCCAGTTCCCTGGAGGTTGAGAGCCTTGCCCACTGTTTCCACATTCTGGGGATGGGGAGCCTTATGTCTCTGGGTATCCCCAGAGACTTAGAAGTCTTGGGAGATGTTTGGGTCTGGTTTCCAGACCTTAACTCTCAAATCGGGCTTTCCTATGAGGAAAGGGACTGGACAGGGATGTTTCTTTTTCCTACTTTGCAGAGGTATTTGGAGTTAGCCCATGAGTGAGCTCATCTCGTGGCCATTCCCAGGGACAAATTCTGCAGGTAAACCTGGTATTAAGAGGCAATTCAAAAGCAGAGTCTGATCTGTGGATTACAGGAAAACAGCCAAAGGGGACGCAGAGGCAAAATCACTAATAAAACAAAAGAGGGCGCATTCCAGCAGCTCTGGCAATGGGAGGAGAGGCAGTGGCCAGCAGCCGTGCTTCAAGAAGGCTCTCAGTGCACCACGTTCTGCAGCACTGTCAGGGTGCCCAAGAGGAATGTCAGCTCAGCCAAAGCAGCAGTGAAGGAGGACCCCAAAAGGAGGTCAGTTAGGCTCTCCACTAAACACACCCCTGCGGAAGTGGAAGTGAAGCCAGAAGAGGCAGCAGGAAAGGACAACCTTCAGACAAAAAAGTGCAACCAAAAGGAAAATGGGGAGCAAAGGGAAAACAAGCTGAAGTCGTTAACCAAGAAACTAAAGATTTACCTGCAGAAAATGGAAAAACTGAAAATGAGGAGTCCAGCTCTGATGAAGCTGGAGGGAAAGAAGTCAAGTCTGGTTAATACTGTGTACCATGTCTTGTCAGCGGTCCCTGTTTCTCACTTACTGTACAATCTGGAGGAATAATTTTATCAGCTATTGTGCAGATGCAAGTTTTTTATTAGGTTTAGAAGAAACATTTTTAAGAAGGAGATTGGGATCCCTCCTCATCCCATTTGATTTAAGTGTAAATGCTTTCCTTCAATAGAGGAAATCATTTCCCAGTTGTTTGTTTTTTGGTACAACCAGAAAATAGTGGGATATTGAATTTGGGAGACTTTGACTGTCTTGGGTATCAATTTACATTCCAGTGGAGGCTGGCAATTTTTATACCTTATAAAACCTCCCATACTAAAGGGTGATTTGGAATCAGTTATGGATTTAATAAGTGTTGAACATTTTAAATTACTCCTTTCCCATAATTTTTAGTAGACAGTTTTCTTAAAACCACTCCCTGATATTGGCTCTCCCTGTCAGAACCCTGTAACATCCTTGGTCATGATATTTTACGTGTTGTAAAAGGTTGGAAATGTGAGTGTGGAGTGTGTTTGATATTAAATTGTGAATTAGTGGAGTTTAAAAATGTAACAGCTTATTAAACTTTGAAGATATTGATACTTGCTATCCTCTTAAGGAGAACTTGCTTCCAAATTTTAGCTAGAAAATCACTGGGATAACTTAAGAAAAACAGCTACATGGCTTTGTAGGTTTTTGGTATGAACATTAAAAATTGGGTACAAATTGTTCATACTATCTGTGCTGATCTTCAACACAACCAATAATATCTCAATTATGAAAGATAAAAGAGGGCACAGACAGGCTTTAATTAAAACTCACCAGTCTCTGCTGGTGGGTCAGGGAGCACCACTTGTCCCTCAACTCCTGGCTGGCTTGCCAATAATGCTACCAGATGGCTCTAGTTTCTGGAATTTTAGGTTCTTGGCTTACGTTGCATAAAGAATTCAAGACATGCCATAGGGTAGACAAGGGAATAAATAGCTTATTAAGACACAAGAAAATGAAAAATGTACATGGTCTGGGGCATTCACTGCAGGTGGGCTGTAGAGTGAGATGTATTTGTGGGACCCCAGGTCAGAGCTTTTTGTCTTTCTTCCTCCCCCTTATAATGTCGAAGCAGGACCCCATCTTTTCCTTCTCTGGTTGGTTGTCCCACTTGTCATTTCTCAGGGGGGAAATGGTGTGACCATTTAAATGTATCCAGGGCTTTCCCTTGACCCAATGGTATCTCATGGGTCAAATGGAATCTCATTTTTTAAAATGGGATCTCATAGCTGGGATCTTGCAGGATCTTTTGGTAGCCTTCTTCTCAGGAAGTTTCCAGGCAGGGTCTCACTGCTATGTGGTCTGTCAGCTGTGTTATCTGCTAGGCCAAACACTTTTCTCCTCCACTATACTAAACTACCTCTCCTCTGTATATTTTTAATACTCCTTTTGTTTTATCTCGCTGTTATTGCCTAGAGGGCTAAATTTGGTAAGATTGTTCCCCTGGATACAACTTTCCCAGTCAGATTTCCTAGTGAAAACAGGCCCAGGGACCCATGAATTTAGTTAATATGGATTTCAAAGTGCTCTGGAGAGAAAGAACTAAAGGCCACTAAAATTCTTTCTGACATCTCACCAAATCCATGCTTTCCTAATATACCTAGCAGATAGTACCCTTCATCCAGTTGCTCCCTGTTACCCTAAGGTTTTGCCTTCTCAGATGACTTACCCTGATGGGGGCATGATTGGGACAGAAGATGCCATCCTAACCACAATGAAACATGTACATCTCCCAGCCCATGGAATCTGAATTCTCTAATCATCTTCCACAACCTGTGCTTGGTCACCTGAGGTGGGTGGGTGACTCTGCCAATGCTGTCCAAGAGAAAGTGTTCAGGCTCTAAAGGCTTCCTCTCCTTTCTGGGGCCAGGAGTGCTACAGCTCTTTAAGGTATGTGTGGTGAATATCTGCACTGCCCTGTGACAGAGTGTGTGATTCTCTCCTTCCTGGTTTGCCTTGAGTCTCAGTGTGCTGCAGCCTTTTAAGGTGGTCTGGGTAAATCTGGATTGGGTTTGACTGCACCCAAGTTTTGCTCCTTATTGGCATAGGGTCTCAAGCAGTGGCTCTCCAACCTGGGCATGTTGAACCCAAATCCTACTATCATGAGAAACGGTTGTGTTTTTCAATCACACCTGCTTGTATTATGGTGTTCCTCTGGCCTCTGGATTCCTCCAAAAAGGTGATCCAAACAGATCCTGACTGATTAATAGCTGCCTAGTGGGACAATCTGATTGTTATAGCTCCCTACTCTGTCATTATCTTGGGTCTTTAATCCTGATCATTTTAATCATCCTTTGTTACTCTTCCTCCTGTATTTTGGTGTCCTATGATGTTAAAGAAAGTTTACTTCCATTGAAGTTTTTGTTTCATTTAATCAGATCACATCACTGTCTTGATGTGTTCAAACCTGAGTTACTATCTGGAGTAAAATTAAGGTAAACACTCAGAACACTGATGACTGAATGATTTGGTTGTGATATGTAGAGATTTCAGGGGCAGGAAATGATATGTGAGGCAGTGACCAGATCAATCTTGGCCTTAGATCTCAATGACTTTAGAGTGGGTATGGGGGAGTTTCATTGGATTAAATCAATTTACCCATGGGTCTTTGTGGTCTGGTACATTGGATTGAAAAATATTTATTAATATTTAAAGGGGTTAAGGCCATACTTCCCACTCCGTGGTTATTTCTAATTACTTTAGCCCGTGTGGAAGACACACCATTCACCTATTTAGGTAGAGTTGGTTAAGGAAACCACTGGCAAAGGAGAACAGTTGCAAGAGAAACTGCAATGAAACACCTGGGGTGTCATGTTGGACATGGAAGTGGGTCTGTGGAACCCTAAGACCCCAAAATGCTGGAAGTCAGCACATTTCCAGGAAGAAATTATAACAATGTGAGAGGATTTTAGAACAGATCTGAAAATTGTTCTAACTCTACTTGTGAAAAACAAGTCAGTTCATAGTTGTGAACAAGGAAATAAAATCTGTTGTTACGTTTAACTGTGAATAATGTGGATTTAACTAATTAAAGCCATTTTCTGCATTTAAAAGCTCTCTCCAAGAAAAGCTATTATCTTGGATTCTGTAGCTTGTGGAAAATATTACATGTAAAGAAAGTGTTTTTCAGAGGAAAGGGACTCAGAAATTATTTTCTCCTACTATTGAGTGCACTCTTTCATAAGAGACTTAACTAAGAAATTTAAAACACTTATAATAATAAGTGTTATGCCTGTGATTTCACCACAGGTGGGTCATATGCTTCTCTGAATATACTGGCAAGAAGGATCAGTAAGTGAAACTCCAGTAAATCATCCTAATTATGCTATAGTCTTCAGGTGAGGTATGTTCTTCAGATTTACTCATTCCATATGAATGCCAAGCTCCTTATGAACATAATTTTTATTACTCCAGACTGCAATGCTAAACACTTTCTCAGGATCCCTTGAAGCTAGGATTCCACCGATATCCTAGGATCTATAGAAGTGGTTGCCCCAAATGACACGTGGAAGACATGAACAACATGAGATGGCAATGGCATGAAAGGTGATGTGATGTTCCAGTGAGAACAATGGTGAAAGTTTTTGATTGGTGCCTCTAGACTCTGGAGGTGACAGCAGTTTCCTGATGGGGTAGCTCTTTGAGTGCAGCAGAGGCTTTGTGTTCGGGGAACCGCAGTGGCAGCAGCTCTTCAACAGGCTTGTTTGAAAATATATTTCTGGATCTGTACTTATGAGTATAGCCTAGAGTGTGCTCCTGTAGGTCAACTAATGATTTGATTCAAACAGTGGTTTTGAATTGCATGCCACAAATATGCTTAAAATGATAGTTGAATGGCATAGGGTAAGGTTTCAAGAGTCAAATGCATGGCACAGCCTGGTTGTGCAATGGATGAAAGTTGAATTCCTCACACAGCATGAAAACTTTGGATTTTTATGACTTGTAGTGGGTATAGAAAGCATTGAGTATCACACAGTGGATGTGCAAATATGATAGGTGAATGTAGCAGTTGTATGTCAAGAAGCCATACTTGGATGATGTAGAATGGGTGTTCAAGGAGGTGCTATTAAATTAAAAATATTGGTCATTGTAAGAAGAAATAATTGAGTGGCATAGGGTGGTGTGTAATAAATAGACTTAAGTAAACCTGTGAAAATTATGCAACAAGTGTAATTGAATAGCATAGACTTTAGTATCACACAGTGTGGAATGGCACAGAGTGGAAGTGCATGTGTTTTTATAATGCAGAAAAGGTGTAGAAGAAGTGAAAGTTTAATAGCACACTGTGAGTGTGTGAAGTGTGATAGAAGAATGGCACAGAGTCAGTGTATAATGAGTCTTTGTGAAATAATACACATCAATTATGCATGGGGTGAGAACTGATGGTCGGTGGATGAGAAAGAAGTGAAAGGAATAGTATAGCTTTTCTGTGCAGAGGAAGTAAACAGAATAACACAAACAAGTGTTATGCCAAATGGAAGTCGCACTGAGAACATTGGTTTTGCAAGGAATTTGAGGTAAAATTGGCATGCAAGTTGTGACTGTTGAATAACAGAGTGGGAGTGCAAAACAGGGAGGTGGATGTCATAGCCTAGTTCTGTGGTGTTTATAAGGTGCATAGTAGAGAGATGGAGCAGTGATTTTAAGTTGGTGGTTTGCAAATAATATGCAAGCATATAAGTTGACTAGCACAGTTGGTGTGTCATTAGTGATGGTCAAATAGCTCATGGTGAGTTTTAATGAGTGGTTGTTGAGTGGCAGAGAGCATTTGTGCAAGAGTGGACATTACATAGTTCTTAATAGGTAGAGAAGGAGTGGTTTTTGAATCACAAACTGAGTGGGAGCGGGGTTAAAATTCAGTGGGGAGACTGGGTGTTCAAGCAGTGCAAATGAATGGCACAACCTGGTTTTGTAAGTTAAATAGCTCAGTGAGAGTGAGCAATGATTGGAAGTTTAAAAGTTCACAAAGACTGTACAAAGAATAGAATTTGAATAAGAGTGTGAATGAAAGCTTGATAAGTGAAAACAACAACTGAATGTGCAAGAAGTAATTTGGATGAGGCAAAATTGTGTTCAAGTATACATGTAATTGCAAAATGTGCCTATGCACATGTTATAGTGGAATGACACAACATGGGTGTTCGATGAGTGGAAATGAAAGTACTCAATTGGTTGTGCAGGAGGTAATTTTGAATAGCACAGAGAGGGGTACATGAAACAAAATTTGGATGGAGCACAAGTAGTGTAAAATTATTATATGTAGTATAAATTGATTATGGATTTGTAGGGAGTGATAGCCAAATTACACAGGGTGAATGTGCAAAGAGTGATGTTTGAATAACAGTTCAAGAATGGTGGTTGGGTGTTGCAGAACAGGTGAGCAAGTTGTGGGTGTGGAATGGTAGAGAGAGATCTTGCATGGAAGGATAATTATGTGGCATAGAATTGGTATGCAAGGAGTGGAAAGAAATGGTATCAACTTGTGTATACTGACTAACTCAAACGTGTACAACAAATGAGAGTAGATCCAAAACTGTGTGTGGCTGTTTGGCATTGTTTTTTGAATTCCAAAAATACTTATTGGATTGTGTTTGTAAACTGGTCTGTTCCTCTGAGCATATTAGATTGTATTAGATTCAGAGGCTTCATTTTACTTGATTAAATTATGATTAAGTCATTGATTCAGCCAAGGCAGTAAGATGTTAAGTCCACCACCCAACAATGGGGTGAGAAAATGACATGGCAGAAAAGAGAGCTTGAGTTTTGATGCTGGAACCCTGGGAAGTAAATACACAGAGAAGCAGATACATGAGGAAAGAGAGAAGGCTCTGTTAGACACAGTAGAGGTCCCAGGAAGAGAATGAGTTTGATAGTCTACAACTGACCTTGTGAAGACAGGAGAGTAGCTGAGCCTGGAAATAAGCCCTCGGGAGAGAGATGAGGTTTATACGAGCCTGCAGCTGAGAACAGAAGAAGCTGGGACCACAGAGCCTTAAGTGGAAGGCAGAATGCTGAACGCTTGCATAGACTGGCAGCCATTTTGCTCCAAAATATGACTGACAAAAGCTTTGGTAAGGGAAGTAATTTACTCTTTCTGGCCTTGTCTATAAGCTTCTACCCGAAATAAACACCCTTTATAAAAGCTAACAGATTTCTGGAACTTTGCATCAGCATCCTTTGGGATAATACACTGTGCCATTTAACTATCCTTGTAGAGCTTCTATTTGCACTTTTTACAAAAATCCTTGCTCACAGATTCTATCATCTATCTAGGACCCCTTACATTCCAAGGTGTTCCATGCACCTATAAATCATGCTCACCTACTCTGTGTCATTCAATTTATATGCCTTGCACATCCTTTGCAAGCCATTAAATTTCTAATCATTGCATATTTTCTCTGAGTTTATACATATTGGCCAAAAAGGCTATGTCACCCTCTTCCCACTACATTGCACCATTCAACTGCCTCTCCATGAACACTTGTTAAACAAAAAATCATTCCACACACCTTTCCTCCACCCAAGTCCAACTTTCTGCACACATTTCTGTACAATTTATCTGTCACTCTTTGCATAATCACAGTTTGCAATTAATCATCCACACATTGAAACATTTTCCGTACAATCCAGCATAACTCTTTTCACACTCACATTTGTGGCTACGCTTTAACAGTTTGGATCCACATGCTAGTTTTTTTGGATGTTAAGATGAATGACACTGCAGAAACACAAAGACAGTATGAAAATGTTTATTACTGACATAACGAAACTTCCAGGGGAGAGCAGGAAAGGCATTCCAGGTGACTTGAAAATGACTTTAAAGGGCAATGAAATAGTTAGGTCTTTTATGTTTATTAGGGGCTGGCACGGGGATGAGTGTTCCTGTTCATCATCAGGGGCTTGCATGATTTGAAGTCCCCAGTGTTTCCAAAGGAGGAAGCAAATTGACATTCTTACAAGCCTATCCAAATGTGGGGCAAAAGGTTAACATGGAAGGGTGAAGGTTATAAGATACCAGCAGTCAAATTATTTCTAAAGTCTTCAATAGCTCAGAATTGTGTATTCTGAGAAGTGAAATGGCTGCCTTGGACACTTGGAATAATGTATGGAACTCTCCAAAGTGGATGAGTGTGACAGTGATGCCCAGTAAGGTGACTTTAGTTTGTGTAGAGACATATGTGGCCTCCTTTATATTAGGGTCTCTGTGAGGCAAATTATTCCTAGAGTCAATTTCTCCAAAGGATTCGTTTTGGATACTAAATATTCTTGACATTGTATGGATGAGGTAGCCAGACCATTGACAATGGTCCAAGAGTCTGTGAAAATGTGGAGATGGGACTTAATGTTGGCTAAGGAATCCAGCACTAATATGGCTACCTGAAGATAGGCCATTTGTGTTGACCCTTGGGCCTGTCCTTTATCTGGGACATCCAGAAAAGCAACAGCTCTCCAGTGAGTTCTATGATGTGTGATGGTGGTGATTTCATATATTAAGTATAGGTACTCACTTCACTCGTGACTCAATTGATTCCAATGAGCTTTCTACTACCTGAAAAAGGGGTGACTTTCTCCAGTGCCTGACACCTAGCAAGGGACTGTGGAAAGGGGCAGCATGATGATTATGTTCATGTATCACCTTGTCAATGTACTGATTCCTCACTGTTTGGTCATCAAGCACTGGTCTAATTGTTACAGTTTGTGTACTTAAATCATCAATAAGTTTATTGCATCTATAGCTGAATACATTTATAGTCAACTTGAAGATTGCCTTCAGCAATGAGAGAAGTCTCATCCAATCAGTTGAAGAATTTCCCTCTCTCAATAGAGAGAATTTCCCTCTCTATTTCAGCTAGCCAGTGTCTCCTGGGGAATTCATGAAGATCTTCATCAGAGTTCTTGGCCTGTAGCCAGCCCTACAGATTTGCACTTGTGCATCCCCACAGCTATGTGAGAAAATTTTCTGAAATTTCATAATATTTACAGATATCTAATGTTACTTCTGTTTTCCTAGAGAACCTTGACTAATATAGTACGTCTCCTGAAGAGTGAGAGTGACCCACAGGGAAGACATTGGACCCCACCCAAATATACACTGTTGGATGGATTTTTGTGGCTTTGAAGCTGTCACCACACATCAAGCCTCACACATATCAGTCTTCCTTACAGACAATGAAAGAGAGGATACATATTCTGGATTTAATAGAAACTCCTGAAAGACAAACTTTTAGTCTAAAATTGTCTGTTAATTCTGCAAGCAACACACCTTCTGGCCGAAACCAAAATTTTGTCAGCAGCAAGTCTTATCCTGTCCTAGGCTGAAAGATGCACCTACACACAGGCCCCCACCTAAGGGTGAACCCAAAATGGTCAAGAGTTTATATTATTACTTTTCAAACTTAAAATATCTGCTGCCCTCACTTAGAGTTAGGGGAAACCAGTGCCTTAAAATAGATTTTAGGTGAATACCCATATGAATCAGCCAATGAAACAAGTTTCCTTTTGGTTTTCTGAAGCGAAGAACTCCCTGCAATCATCCAGTGTTGAGGAAAACAGTGTTTTCAAGTTGATTGTAATTGAAACCACATGCTTATCAGTGTGAGAAACAAGAATCTTACTTAGGTTTCAAATTGAGGAACTGGCAGCTTTCGCAGAGTAAAAGCAGTGGTTGGTCATTCGTTGTAAGTGATAAGAAGTGAATAGCTGCCAATGTAAGGATTATATTGCTTAGGTTTTCAAACTGAAGAAACCAGTGTTTTGGCATAGTATTAGGTAAAAGCAGTGTTTTTACAATGATAATGAGTGAAAGCAAATGCATAGCAGTCAAACAAACATGTATCTTACTTAACTTTTAAAGTTGAATTAACTGCTGATTTCACAGCCTGTTATGGAAAACGCGTGTTTTGAAGGTGAATTTAAGTGAAAACACAGGCATAACAGCAAATAGAGAAAAAACTTATTTAGGATTTTAAAGTGAAAAAAAAACTGTGCATTGGTTTAGCATTAGGTAATATCC
Source organism: Cabassous unicinctus (assembly GCA_029593785.1). Taxonomy (NCBI): domain Eukaryota; kingdom Metazoa; phylum Chordata; class Mammalia; order Cingulata; family Chlamyphoridae; genus Cabassous; species Cabassous unicinctus. The sequence continues at coordinate 23,163 of JAQZBX010005860.1, forward strand.
ATGTGCTGACATGTGAGTGAAAACAAGGACCTAGCAGCCAAAGAACAAGAAACTTACTTACCTTTCAAACTTGAAGTAACTACTGCATTCACAGACAGTTAGGTGAACCTAGTGTCTTGAGGTTGATTGTAAATGAATACACATGCAAATCTGCCAATGAAACATGTTTCTTTTGGTTTTTGGAAACAAAGACCTCTGTGAATTCAACCACTATACAGACAAAAAAGTGTTTTCAACTTGATTGTATTTGAAAACACATGTATAGCCTTGTAAGAAACAAGAATCTTACTTAGATTTCTAAAGTGAGGAACCGGCTGCTTTTGCATAGTAAAAGCAATGCTTTGAGATTCATTGTAAGTGAAAACAAGTGCATAGCTGCCAATGTAATGAGAATATTGCTTAGTTTTGAAAACTGAAGAAACCAGTGTTTTGGCATAGCATTAGTTAAAAGCAGTGATTTTACATTGATAATGTGTGAAAGCTAGTGCACAGTAGGAAAACAAATATGTACCTTACTTAATTTTCAAATTTGAATTAACTGCTGCATTCACAGCCTGTTAAGTGAAACCCGTGTTTTGAACATGAATTTAAATGAAAACACAGACATAGCAGTAAATAAAAGACAAATCTTTTGAAAAATCTTATGAAAGCAATCTTATGAAAGCAAGTGTACAGTAGCCAAATATGTATCTTAAGTTTTAAAGTTGAGTTAACTCCTGCATTCACAGACTTTTAGGTGAAACCAGTGTTTTTTTATTTTTTTATTTTTGGTAAAATCAAAATTTTCAAAATACATACCAATATTTGTAAAATGATATATAAATACATATGCATATATGTGCATTTGTTTACATAAATGTTATTTGTTATATATATATATATTTTTTAAAAGGTACTTAGATTACCTAAATATTACTCAGAAATTACAGGGATTCCCATGTTCCTCACCACCCACACCTCCAACAACATCCCAGACCACCATTCCTAATCCGTGTGATACAGCACCCTCAATGGATATACACATCCTGGGGCCTTGTCATCTAGCATAGATCACATTTAACATCGCAGACCACACTCTCTCCCACCCAGTTCTGCATGGTCTATTCTGATGGAAAATGGCCTACATCCCTCGCCGCTTTGCCACTCAGTAAAACCACCAAAGTCCCCCAAAAGCCCCAGTATTTCAACTGCCCCTCCTCTCCCTGCCCCAAAATGTCCAGTGGCCATTGGCTCCACCACACTGTTACAATTTCTTCCATTGCTTGAATCACAATATGTCTACAACAGAACACCACCAAGTCCACTATAGTCCACATCTCCTCCCCCAATGCTGAGGGGACTTGGAAGGTGATATTCACTCCACCACCAAGTGAGAGAGGGCTTATATCCCATGGATATAGTGGATGGGATTATCTTGCCTTCAGCTGCAGGTCCTCTCCATTCCCTGGGAGGGCCGTTGCCCCAAATCATCTCCTCGCCAGGTTACTTGGATGAGTCCATAGAGCTGTAGGGTAGGAGTTGCAGCTCCACCGAGATTCCAGGCACAGCTGGCACATAGGTGGGCCAGAGGATACAGTCTCTGGAAGTACACCTAAGAACTCCTGCATCACATATAGGTTTGAGTAGAAGGAACTGATGGACCATGTGCAGGGATGACTTATTTGAGTCCTACTCTGTCACTCTCAGGAACACAGATGCCAATGAAGAGCCAACTAATTAGGCATCAATCTCTTGGGCTATCCCAACTTGTATAGGCCCTGGTTGTCACCAGAGCCCTCAGGGGTCCCTCAGTGTGGGCTGATATCCACTTTGGTGTTCTATGAGATCCTACTGAGGTATGCATAAGTATTACTTCTGGGATGACCTCCCGACTCTCTTTGAAGTCTCTTAGCCATGTGAACTCACTTCTCTTTACCTTTTCCCCCTTTTATTCAAGGTCTTTTTCAGATCATGTTGCCAGTTGGCACTTGGAATTAATCCCTCATTGCCAGGGAGGCTCATCCCTGGGAATCATGTCCCAAATTGGGGGGAACGTAATGCATTCAAATGCTGAGTTTGGCTTAGAGAGAGGCCACATTTGAGCAACAAGGAGGCTCTCAGGTGGTAACGCTTAGACACCCCATAACAGTAGGTTAAGTTTCAATTAGAAGAGCAAATACTCATAAGGCTAGTCCTCAATAACAAGAACCCATCAGTGGGCCATCCTCTTTTGCCAAACACTGCCTCTGCACTCAGGGGACTGTTGCTGCTCCCTAGGGGAATGTAGCAGAGATCTCCAGTCTGGGAATTCAGACTCCTTCATTAATTGAGTAATAGTCTACACACCATGACCATGCCCCTTCCCTGATCATTTGAACAATTTTATATCTTTCATGTATATTCAGATGGACTTACTCCCATGAATTCCCCATCCTAAAAACCCCCTACCAATGATTCTCTGCAGCCCCCCTTTTAACCTTTTTGTGATCCAAACCTTCCTTGAATATGAAGCCAATAGAATAACAAAATACAATTAATAGGAAAAAGAAATACTAATGATCATTTTAAATGCAAGAAATAATTACAAGGAGACTCAGAAGAAAAAAAAAAGGAAAATTAATAATAAAATACAGTTAGCAGATTGGGACATTTGAAAAAATGGGAAAAAAAAAACAAACAAAAATCCTTTTTTAAAAAAAATATATTCTTTTTTCCTTTTATCACTGTAATATCATATGTCCAGTGTATATTGAAACCTTCCCCCTCTCATTCCCCAGTGACTCCCAAATTTCAATTTAATTATCAGAGAAGTTTAGGCCACAGCAAAATCACGCACAGAATACTAGAGATTCCCACATACCCAACCTCCCTCCCCCTTCCCCACCCCATATTAAAATCTTTTTTTAATGTATGTTATCATTGTTATAGCTGTTATACAGATAGTAAAATATAGTAACTAAAAATTTCAGTGGTTTACAGTAGAGTTTACAATTTAGACTGTACAGTTTAATAATTGTTGATGATATTTAACATGTATTGTGTCCATTAATGTAAGGCAATAAAGAATATTTCCCATGACCATTACATACCTCATTTGATCTTTTCTGTTCCTTCCTCCCCACCCCGTGGGGCATATGACCCTTCCCTGTCTTGGCTCATGGGATGACAAGATTCACATTTACATGTCCTGGTTATTCTAACCTGTCCTTCCTAATTTACTCACCTCTTAATCTTGCACCACTCAACCCAGTAAAATTTCTACCCACCTGTCCTATCCTTCAATATGTAACTATACGCTTTCAATTTACCATAATGTCCATATGGGTAATGGCTCACAGCCTACCCTTCTCTTTCTTCCTTGTTAGCCAATCTTTCAGTCAGTGGTTCTCAGAAACTGTTATCTTACCTCAATTCAAATCAATGAGGTCATAAACTGTTCTTCCTTCAAAGCCTGGCTTGCTTCACTCAACTTAAGGTCTTCAAGATTCATCCAGGTTATTCCATGTGTTAGCACTTTATTCCTTTCAACAGCTGAGTAATATTCCATTGTATGTATGTGCCACATTTTGCTGATCCATTCATCTGTTGATGGCCACTGTGGCTGATTCCAAATTTTAGCAATTAGGAACAATGCCACTATGAACATTGGTGTGCATATTTCTGTTCGTGTCTTTCTTTCAGTTCTTCTGGGTATATACCCAGTAGTGGAATTGCTGGATCATATGGAAGATCTATTGTTAGTTTTCTGAGGAATCACCAAACTGTTCTCCACAGTGGCTGGACCATTCCAAAATCCCATCAGCAGTGCATGAGCGTTCCTATTCCTCCACATCCTCTCCAACACTTTTATTCTGCTGGGGTTTTTTTTTGATAGCTGCCATTCTGATGGTGAAGGATAGTATCTCATTGTGGTTTTGATTTGCATTTCCCTAAAAGTTAGTGATGTGGAGCATTTTTTCATGTGCTTTTTAGCCATTTGTATTTCTTCCTTGGAGAAGTGTCTTTTCAGGTCAATTGCCCATTTTTAAATGGGTTGTTTGTCTTTTATTTTCGAGATGTAGGATTTCTTTATATATGCAGGATATTAGGCTCCTATCAGATATATGATTGCCAAATACTTTCTCCCATTGGGTAGGACGCCTTTTTATTTTCTTAATAATATCCTTTGAGGTGCAGAAGATTTTAATTTTGATGAAATCCCATTTATCTATTTTTTCTCATGCTGCCCACGCTTTGGATGTGAAGTTCATGAAACCATTTCCCAATACTAGGTCCTGTAGATGCTTCCCTACATAATCTTCCAAGGTCTTTATGGTTTTGGCTCTTATATTTAGATCGTTGATCCACCTGGAGTTGATTTTTGTATAAGGTGTGAGATGGTATTCTTCTCTCATTCTTTTGGATATGGATATCCAGTTCTCAAAGCACCATTTGTTAAAGAGGCCATTCTCTCCCAATTGAGTGGGCTTGGTGGCCTTGTCGAATATCAGATGATGATATATGCGAGGATCTATATCAGAACTCTCAATTCTCTTCCATTGGTCAGTAGGTTTATCCTTGTGCCAATACCATGTGGTTTTGATCACTGTAGCTTTGTAGTATGTTTTAAAGTAAGGTAATGTGATACCTCCAACTTCATTTTTCTTTTTCAGTATGTCTTTGGCAATTCAGGGCCTCTTACCTCTCCAAATATATTTTGTGGTTAGTTTTTACAGTTCCTTAAAAAATACAGAGTTGATTTTTATTGGGATTGCATTAAATCTATAGATTAGTTTTTGGTAGGATAGATATCTTGATGATGTTTAGTCTTCCTATCCATGACCAGGGAATATTTTTCCATTTATTCAAATCTTCTTTGGTTTCAGTTAACAGTGTTGTGTAGTTTTCTGTATATAAGTCCTTTACATCTTTAGTTAAATTTATTCCTTGGTATTTGATTCTTTTAGTTACTATTGTAAACGGTATTTTTTTCTTGATTTCCTTCTCAGATTGCTTGTTATTCGTGTACAGATATGCTACTGATGTTTGAGCATTGATATTGTAGCCTGCAACATTACTGAAGTCATTTATAAGTTCTAGAAGCTTTGTTGTAGATTTTTCAGGGCTTTCTATGTATAAGATCATGTCATCTGCAAATAATGAGATTTTCACTTCTTCCTTTCCAATGTGGATGCCTTTTATGTCCTGTTCTTGCCTCAGTGCAAGGGAAAGTAATTCTAAGACAATGTTAAATAGGGATGGTGATAGAGGGCATCCTTGTCTTGTTACCAATCTCAGAGGGAAGGCTTTTAGTATTTCACCATTGAAAATGATGTCGGCTTTCGGTTTTTCATATATACCCTTTATCATATTCAGAAAGTTTCCTTCTATTCCTTCCTTTTGTAGTATTTTTATCAGGAAAGTGTGCTGTACTTTGTTGAATGCTATTTCTACTTCTATAGAAATGATCATGTGATTTTTTTTCTTTCAATCTGTTTATGTGGTGTATTACATTGATTGATTTTCTTATATTGAACCATCCTTGCATACCCAGGATGAAACCCACTTGGTCATGGTGTATAATCCTTTTGATATGTTATTGAATAAGATTTGCAAGTATTTTGTTGAGGATTTTAGCATCTAGGTTCATTAGAGAAATTGGTCTGTAATTTTCCTTTCTTGTGGTATCTTTGTTTGGTTTTGGTATTAAGGTAATGTTAGCACCTTAGAATGAGTTTGGCAATATTCCTTCTACATCTATTTTTTGGAAAAGCTTAAGCAGAATTGGTGTTAGCTCTTTCCAGAATGTTTGGTATAATTCAGCTGCGAAACCTTCTGGTCCAGGGCTTTTCTTAGTTGCGAGGTTTTTGATGACTGAGTGTATTTCTTTACTTGTAATTGGACTGTTGAGTTCATCAATTTCTCTTTCACCAATGTAAGGTGTTTGTGAGTTTCTAGAAACGTGTCAGTTTCCTCTAAATTATCACTCTTCTGGGCATATAATTTTTCAAAGTATCCTCTTATGATACTCTTTATTTCAGTGGGGTCAGTAGTGATATCCCCTTGCTCATTCCTTATTTTGTGTATTTGAATCTTTTCTCTCTTATTCTTTGTTAGTCTGGCTAAAGGTTTGTCAATTTTATTGATATTCTTGAAGAACAAGCTTTTGGTTTTGTTCATTGTTTGTAGTGCTTTCTTATTCTCTATTTCATTTAGTTCTGCTCTAATCTTTGTTATTTCCTTCTTTCTACTTCCTTTTGGTTTAGTTTGTTGTTGTTTTTCCAATTCCTCCAAGTGTGCAGTTAGTTCTTCATATTTAGTTCTTTCTTCTTTTATAATATATGAATTTATGGCTATGAACTTTCCTCTCAAGATTGCTTTTGCTGCATCCAATAGGTTTTGATATGTTGTGTTTGCATTTTCATTAGTTTCAAGGTAGTTGCTGATTTCTTTTGAGATTTCCTCCTTGACCCAGTTTGTCTAAGAGTGTGTTGTTTAACTTCCATATCCTTGTGCTTAACCTGTTTCTCTGGCCCTTAGTGATTTCCAATTTCATTCCGTTGTGGTCAGAGAAATTACTTTGTATAATCTCAATCTTTCTGAATTCATTGAGAGTTGTTCTGTGCCCTAGCATGTGGTCTAACTTGGAGTATGTTCCATGTGCACTTGAGAAGAATGTAAATCCTGCTGTATTTGGATGGAGTGCTCTGTATATGTCTATTAAGTCCAGGTACTCTAATGTATTGTTGAGAGACTTTGTGTCTTTAGTGATTCTCTGTCTAGATGTTCTGTCTAATGATGATTCTGGTGTTTTCAAATCCCCTGCTATAACTGTAGAGGCATTTATTTCTCCACTTTGTTTTTTCAGGGTTTGCTTTATGTATTTTGCGGCACCCCGATTAGGTGCATAAATGTTTATGATAGTTCTCTCTTCTTGAGAGAATACAACTTTTACTAATATATAGTGTCCATCTTTGTCTCTTATGATACTTTTGCATTTAAAGTCTATTTTTTCTGATATTAGAATAGCTTCTCCTGCCCGTTTTTGGCTATTGTTAGCTTGTAAAATGATTTTCCAGCCATTCACTGTAAGCCTCTTTGAATTCCTGGGCTGAAGGTGGGTTTCTTGTAGACAGCATATAGATGGATCATATTTCCTTGAACATTCTGCCAATCTGTGTCTCTTGATAGGTGAACTTAGTCCATTAACATTCATTGTTCTCACTCATAATGAATTTCTTATTTCAGCCACTTTTCTTTGGATAAATGCATGTCATATTTAGTTTTGTTTTTACTTTTTGTCATGTTAGTTGCTATTAAACTCTCCTCAAACTCACTCTCCCTTGTTTTTTCCTTTCAACTTGTAGAACTTCTTTCAGTTTTTCTTGTAGTGCAGGTTTCTTATTGACATACTCTCTTAATTTCTGTTTATCCGTGAATATTTTAAACTCTCTACCATTTTTGAATGCCACTTTTGCTGAGTAAAGAATTCGTGGCTGGAAGTTTTTTTCTTTTAGTATTTTGACTATGTCATACCACTGTCTTCTTGCCTCCATGGTTTCATCTGAGAAATCAGCACTCAATCTTATTGTGCTTCCCTTGTATGTGATGGTTCTCTTTTCTTTTGCTGCCTTGAGTAATTTCTCTTTGTCTTGAGCATTGGACATTTTGACAAGTATGTGTCTTGGAGTTGGCCTGTTGGGATTTATACTGTTTGCAGTGTGCTTTGCTTCCTGTATCTGCACATCCATCTCTCTCAATAGGGTTGGGAAGTTTTCAGTCATTATTTCCTTCAACACTTCTTCTGCTCCCTTTTCCTTCTCTTCTCCTTCTGGGATGCCCATAATGGGTATGTTTGAGCATTTTGAGTTGACGGTTAATTCCCTGAGTCCCTGCTGGATTTTTTCTATCTTTTTGTCTATTTGTTCTACTATCTGTTTGATTTCTGATGTATTGTCTTCCACATCACTAATTCTTTCTCCTGCCTGTTCAAATCTGCTGCTTTTTGAATCCAGCGTCTTTTTGATTTCTTGGATTTTGCCATTGGTCACCATCATATTCATTATCTTTTTGGGAGTGTTTACACTTTCTTCAGTATATTCTCCAAGTGTCTTCTTTATATTCTTAATCTCTTCCATCCCTTCTTTAACTTGGTCCATAATATTTGTTTGGAAATTTCGATTAGTTGTTCAATGATCTGCTTCAGTTCCTGGTTTTTAGTTTGTTCATTGGATTGGTCCATGTTTTCCTGTTTCTCAGTGTGGTTTGTAATTTTTTGTTGCACTCTAGTCATCATTTTATCTTGATGGATTTATTCAGTTGACTAGCTTATCTCTCTGCTCTAGAGATTTATTTAGCTGGTGGTTCTGTGTGTGTGTAAAGTTTTCTCTTTGATACTTTTTCTTCTTATGTTATTTTCTTGCTTCTTTCTATGTTCCCTTGAAGGCAAAGGATTAGGTCTGGAGGAATCAAAAGATGTGAAAAAGGAAGAATAATAATAGTAATATTGCTAAAAGTTAGAAGAGGGGCCAAATAAGACTTAATGGAGTGAATATTAAACTCAAGTAGACAGGGTAGAGTAATAGGAAAGAAAGTGGAGTACCTATAATGGACTGGGAAACCAAATAGAGGAATATATATATAATGATTTGAGGGCAAGAATTAAGAAGAGGGAGAGAAAGAATTAAGAAAGGGCTAAATGGAAAGAGTTAATATTAATAAAGAAAGATAAATCAAAATAGAGGGATGAGAAATTGACACCCTTGAGTTGTGGGCATATGGAAAAAATGTGAAATTTAATTGCCACAGCAGAAAGCAGAGGGCAGAATGATGAAGGAGGCATAAAAGATAGTTCAGAATAAAATATCAATATATAGGGAGAATGGGAAATTAATGAAGAAGAAACACAGCAAAGAAGAGAGAAGCTAGGAGCACCTAATTTTTAAAAAAATGAAAGAAAGAAGAAAGGGGGGTGGAAAGAAGAAAGAAAAGCAAGAGGCAACAAATAAACAGAGAAAAAGCAAGCAACCACACTGGCAAGCAGTCAAACAATGCTAAGGGGGATCAATATTCTCTAGGGTCCCGTGGATCCTCTCAGCCTTCTTATGTTTATCCAACAATTTCCCCACAGGGTTTTTATATGCAGGTCCTGAAGAAGCTTTTGGCTATTATATTAAATTAAAAACAATTTACTTTTCATTTATTAAATGGACAATTTTATTTATTTATATATTTATTTATTGGCAGAATACAGGACCAAAAATAAGTCCTTCTCTAGACCAACCCCCTCATGGAGGGGGTCCTAACTGGGCTCCTGGAAACTAATCAAACACTTCCCATTTTCTGCATTCCCCAGGGATGCAAAAGTCTGTTTGTCAGTGTAGAAAGCTAAAAATGGCAGATTCCTGCAGACTCTGCACTTCTGGATCAGAAACCCTGCGTCATTGGGCTGTGTGAAAATGAGGTTAATTATACAGATTTGCCTTGCCCCTCAGCCTGGCACTGCTTCAAGCTGGCTTATCTGCTCCCCAAATTTATGGGGGGTCCAGGCAGCCAGATCGACAGCTAAAATATCCCCTCTCTGCTTTCTGTCAGAACTCTTCCTCTCTTGGGGATTGCCCCTCTTCCCAGCTATGTGGGCGGGGACTAATCCCTGGGTTTATAGGCTAATCAAAAACCCTCCCCTCCTCTGGGTGCCGATTCACTGCAGCTGTTTTGTTCGTCTAAGTTGTGGGGGTCTTCAGGAAGCCAAATCCTAAGAAAATAAAGCTCTTTTAACAGAGTTCCCCCCTCAGAAAATGCCCTCTCCCACCGGGTTGGGTTACCCAGTTCGTGGAGGGATGGGAGTCAGGTTTCCAAATGTTTTTTTCTCCCATAAGGGTGGGGGTCATTCGACTGTGTTAACCACCACAGGCAGGCTTAAAACTCATGAATCTCTATGGTTCAGTCCACACCGTCGATCTGTCCAGATATATGTCCCAAGCTTCTTACTCCACATGCCCACAGCATAGACCCCCTTGCTGCACCCAGTCCATTTTCTGCCATGATCTGGGAGCTGTCTGCAGTTGTCCTCCTAAGCCGACAACATCTTGCCCACTTGAGTCTGTTTTAAACATGAATTTAAATGAAAACACAGGCATAGCATCAAATAAAACACAATCTTATTCACTTTTGTAAAGTGAAGAAACCAGAGCTTTGGCTTCGCCTTATGTAAAAGCTGTGTGATGACATGTGAGTGAAAGCTAGTGCATAGCAGCCAAACAAAGAAGAATCTTACTTACCTTTCAAACTTGAAGAAGCTACTGCATTCACAGAGAGCTAGGTGAAACCCCTGTCTTGAGGTTGATTGCAAATGAATACACATGCAAATCAGCCAATGAAACAAGTTTCTTTGTGGCTTTCTAAAGCAAAGAACTCAATGCATTCAGCCAACATTAAGGAAAAGCAGTGTTTTTAAGTTGATTGTAATTGAAAACACATGTATAGCATTGTAAGTTACAAGAATCTTACTTAGATTTCCAAAGTGGGGAACTGGCAGGTTTGGCATAATAAAAGCAGTGTTTTGACAATCATTTTAGGTGAAAACAAGTGCATACCTTCCAATGTAATGTGTATGTTGCTTAGTTTTGAAAACTGAAGAAACCACTGTTTTAACATAGCATTAGGTAAAAGCAGTGTTTTTACATTGGTAATAATGAAAACAATAGCATAACAGCCAAACAAACAAGTATCTTACTTAACTTTCAAAGTTGAATTAACAACTGCATTCACAGCCTGTTATGGGAAACCAGAGTTTTGAAGATGAATTTAAATGAAAACTCAGGCATAGCATCAAATAAAAGACAAATATTATTTGATATTGTAAAATGAAGAAACCAATGCATGGGCTTAGCATTAGGTAAAATCTGTGTGTTGACATGTGTGTGAAAGCAAGGTCATAACAGCAAAAAAAACATGAATCTTACTTACCTTTCAAACTTGAAGTAACTAGTGCATTTCCAGTGAGTTAGGTGAAACCAGTGCCTTGAAATTGATTTTAAGTGAATACACATGCAAATCAGCCAATGAAACAAGTTTCCTTTTTGGTTTTCTGAAGCAAAGAACTCACTGCATTCAGCCTGTGTTCAGGATAAGCAGTGTTTTCAAGTTGATTTTAATTGAAAACACATGCTTAGTGGTGTAAGAAACAAAAATATTACTTAGGTTTCAAAAGTGAAGAAATATCAACTTTGTCAGAGTAAAAGCAGTGGCTGGTCATTCATTGTAAGTGATAACAAGTGAATAGCTGCCAATGTATGGAGTATGTTGCTTAGTGTTGAAAACTGAAGAAAGCAGTGTTTTGGCAAAGCTTTAGGTTAAAGCATTGTTTTTACATTGATAATGAGTGAAAGCAAGTGCACAGTAGCTAAATAAGTGTCTTAATTCACTTTCAAATATGAATTAAGTGCTGCATTCACAGCCTGTTTGGTGAAACCAGAGTTTTGAAGATGAATTTAAATGAAAACACAGGCATAACAGCAAATGGAAGACTAATCTCATTGAGTTTTTTAAAGTGAAGAAAACACTGACTTGGCTTAGCCTTAGGTAAAACCTGTGTGTTGACATATCATTGAAAGCAAAGGACTAGAAGCAAACAAACTACAATCTTACTTATCTTTCAAACTTGATGTAACCACTGCATTCACAGAGAGTTAGGTCAAACAGGTGTCTTGATTTTGATTGTTAATGAATAAACATGGAAATCAGCCAAAGAAACAAGGTAGTTTTTTTGTTTTCTGAAGTAAAGAACTCACTGCATTCAACCAGTGTTCATGGAATCAGTGATTTCAAGTTGATTGTTATTGAAAACGCATGTTTTGCAGTGTAAGAAACAAGAATCTTACTGAGGTTTCAAAAGTGAGGAAACGGCAACTTTGGCAGAGTAAAAGAAGTGGTTGGTCATTCGTTGTAAGTGATAACAAGTGAAAGCTGCCAATGTAAGGTGTATATTGCTTAGTTTTGAAAACTGAAGAAACCAGTGTTTTGGCATAGCATTAGGTAAAAGAAGTGTTTATACATTGATAATGAGTGAAAGCAAGTGCACAGCCGCCAAACAAATAAGTATCTTACTTAAGTTTCAAACTTGAATTAACTGGTGCATTCACAGCCTGTTAGGTGAAACCAGAGTTTTGAAGATGAATTTAAGTGAAAACACAGGCATAACAGCAAATAAAAGACAAGTATTACTTAGGATTGCAATGTGAAGAATTCATTGCATTGGCTCAGCATTAGTTAAAAACCATTTATTGACATGTGAGTGACAGGAAGTCATAGCAGCCAAACAAACAAGAATCTTACTTACCTTTCAAACTTGGAGAACTATTGCATTCACAGAGAGTTAGTTTAAACCAGTGTATTGAAGTTGATTGTAAATGAATACACTTGCAAATCAGCCAATGAAACTAGTTTCTTTTCTGTTTTTCTGAAGCAAAGAATTCAATACAATAAACCAAAGTTAGGGAAAAGCAGTGTTTTCAAGTTGATTGCCTTTGAAAACACATGTATAGCATTGTAAGTAACAAGAATCTCACTTAGATTTCCAAAATGAGGAAGTGGGAGCTTTGGCATAGTAAAAGAAGTGTTTTGAAATTCCTTGTAAGTGAAAACAGGTGCATAGCTGCCAATGTAATGAGTATATTGCTGAGTTTTGAAAACGGAAGAAACCAGTGTTTTGACATAATATTAGGCAAAAGCAGTGTTTTTAAATTGATCATGAGTGAAAGAAGCTCATAGCAGCCAAACAAACAAATATCTTACTTAACTTTCAAAGTTGAATTAACTGCTGCATTCATACCTGTTATGGGAAACCAGTGTTTTGAAGAAAAATTTAAGTGAAAACACAGGCATAGCAGCAAAGAAAAGACAAATCTTATTTTGGATTGTAAAGTGAAGAAAGCACTGCATTGGCTTAGCATAAGGTAAAATCCGTGTGATGACATGTGAGTGAAAGCAAAGTCATAGCAGCCAAACAAACTAGAATCTTACGTACCTTTCAAACTCCAAGTAACTACTGCATGCACAGAGAACAAGGTGAAACCACTGACTTGAAATTGATTTTAAGTGAATACACATGCAATTCAGCCAATGAAACAAGTTTCCTTTTTGGTTTTCTGAAGCAAAAAACTCACTCCATTCAACCAGATTTCAATAAAATCAGTGTTTTCAAGTTTACTGTAATTGAAAGCACATATATAGCATTGTAAGAAACAAGAAACTTACTTAGATTTCCAAAGAGGGGAACCAGCAGCTTTGACATAGTAAAAGCAGTGTTTTGACATTCATTGTAAGTGAAAACAAGTGCACAGCTGCCAATTTAATGAGTATGTTGCTTAGTTTTGAAAACTAAAGAAACCAGTGTTTTCACATAGCATTAGGTAAAAGCATGTTTTTCATTGATAAAGAGTTAAAGCAAGTGCACAGCAGCCAAAGAAACAAGTATCTTACTTAACATTCAAAGTTGAATTAACTGCTGCATTCACAGCCTGTTATGGGAAACCAGGGTTTTCAAGATGAATTTAAATGAAAACACAGGCATAGCAGCAAATAAAAGGCAAATCTTATTTAGTATTGTAAAGTATAGAAACCAATGCATTGGCTTAGCATTAGGTAAAATCCGTGTGATGACAGGTGTATTAAAGCAAGGACAAAGCAGCCAAAAAAACAAGAATCTACTAACCTTTCAAACTTGAAGTAATTCCTGCATTCACTGAGTTAGGTGAAACCAGTGCAATGAAATTGATTTTTAGTGAATACACAGGCAAATCAGCCAATGAAACAACTTTCCTTTTTGGTTTTCTGAAGCAAAGAACTCACTTCATTCAACCAGCGTTAAGGAAAAGCAGTGTTTCCAAGTTGATTGCAATTGAAAACACATGTTTAGCATTGTAAGAAATAGGAATCTTACCTAGATTTCCAAAGTGAGGACCGGCAGCTGTGGCATAGTAAAAGGAGTGTTTTGACATTCATTGTAAGTGAAAACAAGTGCATATTTGCCAATGTAATGAGCATATTGCTTACTGGTGAAAACTGAAGAAACCAGTGTTTTGGCATAGCATTAGGTAAAAGTAGTGTTTTTACATTGATAATGAGTGAAAGTAAGTGCACAGTAGCCAAACAAACAAGTATCTTACTTAACTTTCCAAGTTGAATTAACTGCTGCATTCACCATTTCTTACAGGAAACCAGTGTTTTGAAGATGAATTTAAGTGAAAACACAAGCATTGCAGCAAATAAAAGACAAATATTATAAAGAATTGTAAAGAGAAGAAACCGCTGCATTGGCTTAGCTTTAGGTAAAAGCTGTGTGTTGACATGTGAGTGAAAGCAAGGACACAGCATCCAAACAAGAATCTGACTTACCTTTCAACCTTGAAATAACGATTGCATTCACAGAGCGTTAGGTGAAGCCAGTGCCATGAAATTGATTTTAAGTGAATACACATGTAAATCAGGCAATGAAACAATTTTCCTTTTTGGTTTTCTGAAACAAAGAACTCACTGCATTCAACCAGCATTCAGGAAAAGCAATGTTTTCAAGTTGATTGTAATTGAAAACACATGCTTAGCAGTGTAAGAAACAAGAATCTTACTTATGTTTCCAAAGAGAGGAACTGGCAGCTTTGTCAGAGTAAAAGCAGTGGTTGTTCATTCATTGTAAGTGAAAACATTTCAATAGCTGCCAATGTAAGTAGCATACTGCTTAGTTTTGAAAACTGAAGAAACCAGTGTTTTGGCATAACATTAGGTAAAAGCAGTGATTTTACATTGATAATGAGTGAAAGCAAGCACACAGCAAACAAACAAATAAGTATCTTACTTAACTTTCAAAGTTGAATTAACTGCTGCATTCACACGCTGTTAGGGGAAACCAGTGTTTTGAACATGAATTTAAATGAAAAGAGAGGCATAGCATCAAATAAAACACAAATCTTTTTCAGTTTTTTAAAGTGAAGAAACCACTGCATTGGCTTAGCCTTAGGAAAGCTGTGTGTTAACATGTGAGTGAAAGCATGGGCATAGCAGGCAAACAAACTAGAATCTTACTTACATTTCAAAGTAGAAGTAACTTCAGTAACAACTGCATTCACAGAGAGTTAGGTGAAACCAGTACCTTGAAATTGATTTTAAGTGAATACACATGCAAATAAGCGAATGAAACAGGAATCCTTTTTCGTTTTCTGAAGGAAAGAACTCACTGCATTTAACAAGCATTAAGGAAAAGCAATGTTTTCAATTTGATTGTAATGAAATCACATGTATAGCATTTTAAGGAACAAGAAACTTACTTAGATTTCCAAACTGAGGAACCGGCAGCTTTGAGGTAGTAAAAGCACTGTTTTGACATGCATTGTAAGTGAAAACAAGTGCATAGTTGCCAATGTAATGAGTATATTGCTTAGTTTTGAAAATTGAAGAAACCAGAGTTTTGGTATAGTATTAGTTAGAAGCATGGTTTTCACATTGATAATGAATGAAAGCATGAGCACAGCAGCCAAAATAACAAGTATCTTACTTAACATTCAAAGTTGAATTAATTGCTGCATTCACAGACTGTTATGGGAAACCAGTGTTTGGAAGATAAATTTAAATGAAAACACAGGCATAGCAGCAAATAAAAGACAAATCTTATTCAGAATTGTAAAGTGAAGAAACCAATGCATTGTCTTATGCTTAGGTAAAACCCCTGAGTTGACATGTGTGTGAAAAAAAGGACAAAGCAGACAAACAAACAAGAATCTTCCTTACCTTTCAAACTTGAAGTAACGACTGCCTTCACAGAGAATTATGTGAAACCAGTGCCTTGAAATTGATTTTAAGTGAATACACATGCGAAACAGCCAATGAAACAATTTCCTTTTTGGTTTTCTGAAGCAAAGAACTCACTGCATTCAAACAGTGTTCAGAAGAAGCAATGTTTTCAAGTAGATTGTAATGAAAACACATGCTTAGCAGTGTAAGAAACAAGAATCATACTTAGGTTTCAAAACTGAGGAACTGACAGCTTTGGCAGAGTAAAAGCATGGTAGGTCAATCGTTGTAAGTGATAAAAAGTGAATACCTGCCAATGTAATGAGTACATTGCTTATTTTTAAAAACTGAAGAAACCAATGTTTTGGCAAAGCATTAGGTAAAAGCAGTGTTTTTACATTGATAATGAGGGAAAGCAAGTGCACAGCAGCCAAATAATTATCTTACTTAACTTTCAAAGTTGAATTAATTGCTACATTCACAGACTGTTAGGTGAAACCAGTGTTTTGAACATGAACTTAAATGAAAACACAAGCATAGCATCAACTAAAACACGAATCTCATTTACTTTGTAAAGTGAAGAATCCACTGCCTGGGCTTAGCCTTAGGTAAAAGCTGTGTGTTGACATGTGAGTGAAAGCCAGGGCATAGCAGCCAAACAAACAAGAATCTTACTTACCCTTCAAAATTGAAGTAACTACAGAATTCACAGAGAGTGAAACCAGTGTCTTAAAGTTGATTGTAAATAAATACACATGCAAATCAGCCAATGAAACAAGTTTCCTTTTTGGTTATCTGAGGCAAAATCCTCACTGCATTCAACCAGTGTTCAGAAAAAGCAATGTTTTCATGTTGATTGTAATTGAAAACACATGTATAGCCCTGTAACAAACAAGAATCTTTCTTAGATTTCCAATGTGAGGAACTGGCATTTTGGCATAGTAAAAAGCAGTGTTTTGACATTCCTTGAAAGTGAAAACAAGTGCATAGATGCCAATGTAAGGAGTATATTGCTTGGTTTTGAAAACTGAAGAAATCAGTGTTTTGGTATGGCATTAGGTAAAAGCAGTGTTTTTCCATTGATAATGAGTGAAAGCAAGTGCACAGCAGCCAAACAAATAAGTACCTTACGTAAATTTCAAAGTTGAAATAACTGCTGAATTCACAGCCTGTAACGGAAAACCAGTGTATTGAAGATGAATTTAAGTGAAAACACTGGCATAGCGGCCAATAAAAGACAAAACGTATTTAGGTTTGAAAACTAAATAAACCACTTCCTTGGCTGAGGATTAGGTAAAAGCCGTGTCATGACATGTGAGGGAAAGCAAGGGCATAGCAGCCAATCAAACAAAAACCTTCCTTAACTTTAAACCTTGAAGCAACGACTGCATTCCTAGAGAGTAAGGTGAAACCAGTTCTTTGAAATTGAATTTAATGAATACACATGCAAATCAGTAAATGAAATAAGTTTCCTTTTTGGTTTTCTGAAGCAAAGAACTCACTGCATTCAACCAGCATTGAGGAAAAGCAGTGTTTTCAAGTTGATTGTAACTGAAAACAAATGCTTAGCAGTGTAAGAAACAAGAATCTTACCTAGATTTCCAAAGTGGGCAACTGGCAATTTGGCATGGTAAAAGCAGTGTTTTGAAATTCATTGTAAGTGAAAACAAGTGCATAGCTGCTAATGTAATGAGTATATTGCTTAGCTTGAAAACTGATGAAACCAGTGTTTTGACATCGTATTAGATAAAAACAGTGTTTTTACATTGATAATGAATGAAAGCAAGTGCATAGCAGCCAAACAGACAAGTATCTTACTTAACTTTCAAAGTTGAATTAACTGCTTCATTCACAGCCTGTTATGGGTAACCAGTGTTTTGAAGATGAATTTAAAAGAAAACACAGGCATAACAGCAAATAAAAAACAAAACTTATGTAGTATTCTAAAATGAAGAAACCAATGCATTGGCTTAGCATTATGTAAAATCCGTGTGTTGACATGTGAGTGAAAGCAAGGTCATAGCATACAAACAAACAAGAATCTTACTTGCCTTTCAAACTTGAAGTAAATACTGCATTCACAGAGACTTAGGTGAAACCAGTGACTTGAAATTGATTTTAAGTGAATACACATGCAAATCAGACAATGAAAAAGGATTCCACTTTTGTTGTCTGAAGGAAAGTACTCACTGCATTCAAACAATGGTCAGGAAAGCAGTGTTTTCAAGTTGATCGTAATTGAAAACACATGTAGAGCATTGTAAGAAACAAGAATCTTACTTAGATTTCCAAAGTTAAGAATCGGCATCTCTGGCATAGGAAAAGCTGTGTTTTGAGATTCATTGTAATTGAAAACAAGTGCATAGCTGCCAATGTAATGAGTATATTGCTTTACTTTGAAAACAGAAGAAACCAGTATTTTGGCATAGTATTAGATATAAGCAGTGTTTTTACATGATAATGAGTGAAAACAAGTGCTTAACTTCCAATCAAACAAGTATCATACTTAACTTTCAAGTTGAATTAACTACTGCATTCACAGCCTGTTACGGGCTACCAGTATTTTGAAGATGAATTTAAATGAAAACACTAGCATAGCATCAAATAAAACACAAACCTTATTTAGTTTCGTCAAGTGAAGAAACCACTGCATTGCCTTAGCTTTAGGTAAAATCCATGAGTTAACATGTGAGTGAAAGCAAGTTCATAACAGCCAAACAAACAAGAATCTTATTTACCTTTCAAACTTGAAGTAACTACTGCATTCACAGAGAGTGATGTGAAACCAGTGTCTTGAAGTTGATTGTAAATGAATACACATGCAAATCAGGCAATGAAACAAGTTTCTTTTTTGGTTTTCTAAAGCAAAGAACTCAATGAATTCAGCCAACATTAGGCAAAATCAGTGTTTTCAAGTTTTTTTTTGTATTTGAAATTTTCAAGTTGTTTTCAAGTTAATCTTGCAATTGAAAACACATGTATAGGACTGTGAGAAACAAAAATCTTACTTAGATTTCCAAAGTGGGTAACCGGCTGTTTTGGCATAGTAAAAGCAGTGTTTTGACCTTCATTGTAAATGAAAACAAGTGCATAGCTGCCAATGTAATGAGTGCATTGCTTAGTTATGAAAATTGGAAAACCAGTGTTTTGACATAACATTAGGTAAAAGCAGTGTTTTTCCATTCATAATGAGTGAAAGGAAGTGCACTGCAGCCAAATATGTAAGTATCTTATTTAAAGTTCAAAGTAGAATTAACTGCTGCATTCACAGCCTGTTATGGGAAACCAGGGTTTTGAAGATTAATTTAAATGAAAACTCAGGCATAGTATCAAAGAAAACACAAGCCTTATTAAGTTTTGTAAAGATAGAAAAAACTGCATTGGCTTAGACTTAGGGAAAACCTGTGAGTTGACATATGAGTAAAAGCAAGGACATAGCTGCCAATCAAACAAGAAACTTACTTACCTTTCAAACTTGAAGTAACTACTGCATTCACAGAGAGTTAGGTGAAACCAGTGCCTTGAAGTTGAATGAAAAGGAAAACACATAAAATCAGCCAATGAAACAAGTTTCTTTTTTTTTTCCCTAAAGCAAAGAACTCAATGCATTCTGCCAACGTCAGGGAAAAGCAGTGTTTTCCAGTTGATTGTAATTGAAAACACATACTTAGGAGTGAAGGAAACAAGAATCTTACTTAGGTTTCAAAAGTGAGGAACCGGAAGCTTTGGCAGAGTAAAACCCGTGGTTGGTCATTCGCCGTAATTGATAACATGTGAATAGTGCCAATGGAAGGAATATAATGCTTAGTTTTGAAAACTGAAAAATCCAGTGTTTTGGCATAGCATTAGGTAAAAGCATGGATTTTGCATTGATAATGAGTGAAAGCAAGTGCCCGGCAGCCAAACAAATAAGTACCTTACTTAAATTTCAAAATGATTTAACTACTGCATTCACAGCCTGTTATGTGAAACCAGTGTTTTGAACATGATTTTAAATGAAAACACATGCTAATCAGTCAAGGAAACAAGTTTCTTTTTTGGTTTTCTAAAGCAAGTAACTCAATCCATTCAGCCAACATTAGAGAAAAGCAGTGTTTCAAGTTGATTGTAATTGAAAACACATGTATACCATTGTAAGAAAAAAGAAACTTACATTTCCAAATTTGGGAACCGCAGCTTTGGCATAGTAAAAGCAGTGTTTTGACATGCATTGTAAGTGAAAAAAGTGCATAGCTGCCAATGTAATGAGTGTATTGCTTTGTTTTTAAAACTGAATAAACCAATGTTTTGGCATAGCATTAGGTAAAAGCAGTGTTTTGTCATTGATAATGAGTGAAAGCAAGTTCATCGTAGCCAAACAAATAAGTATTTTACTTAACATACTTAGTTGAATTAACTCCTGCCTTCACAGCCTGTTACGGGAAACCATCATTTTCAAAGATGAATTCAAGTGAAAACACAGGCATAGCAGCCAATAAGAGACAAATCTTATTTAGGTTTGTAAACTAAATAAACTACTGCCTTGCATGAGCATTAGGTATAATCCGTGCATTGACATGTGAGTGAAAGCAAGGGCATAGCAGCCAAACAAACTAAAATTTTATTTACATTTCAAACTTGAATTAATTACTTCATTCACAGAGAGTTAGGTGAAACCAATGCTTTGAAATTGATTTTAAGTTAATACACATGCAAATCACCCAATGAAGGAATTTGCCTTTATTGTTTCTGAAGCAAAGAGCTCACTGCATTCAACCAGGGTTCAGGAAAAGCAGTGTTTTGAAGTGGATTGAAATTGAAAACACATACTTAGCAGTGTAAGAAACAAGAATCTTACTTACATTTCAAAAGTGAGGAACAAGCAGTTTTGGCAGAGTAAAAGCAGTCGTTGGTCATTCATTGTAAGTGATAACAAGTGAATTGCTGCCAATGTAAGTAGTATATTGCTTACATTTAAAAACTGAAGGTATCAGTATTTTGGCATAGCATTAGATAAAAACACTGTTTTTACATTGATAATGAGTGAAAACAAGTGCACAGCAGCCAAACAAGCAAGTATCTTACTTAACTTTCAAATTTGTATTAACTGCTGCATTCACAGCCTGTTAGGTGAAACCAGTGTTTTGAACATGAATTTAAACGAAAATGCAGGCATAGCATAAAATAAAACACAAACCTTATTTAGTTTTGTTAAGTGAAGAAACCACTGCAGAGGAATAGCCGTAGGTAAAAGCTGTGTGTTGACGTGTGAGTGAAAGCAAGGGCATAGCAGCCAAACAAACAAGAATCTTACTTACCTTTCACACTTGAAGTAACTACTGCATTCAAAGAGAGTTATATGAAACCGGTGTCTTGATGTTGATTGTAAATGAATACACATGCAAATCAGCCAAGGAAACAAGTTTCTTATTTGGTTTCCAAAAGCAAAGAACTCAAAGCATTCAGCCAACGTTAGGGAAAAGCAGTGTTTTCAATTTGATTGTAATTGAAAACACATGTATAGAATTGTAAGAAACAAAAATCTTACTTAGATTTCCAAAGTGAGGAACCAGCAGCTTTGGCATAGTAAAAGCAGTGTTTTGACATTCATTGTAAGTGAAAACAATTGCAAAGCTGCCAATGTAATGAGTATATTGCTTAGATTTGAAAACTGAAGAAACCAGTGTTTTGGCATAGTATTATGTAAAAGCAGTGCTTTTAAATTGATAATGAATGATAGCAAGTGCACAGTAGCTGAACAAATAAGCATCATATTAACTTTCTAACCTGAATTAACTCCTGCATTCACAGCCTGTTATGGGAAACCAGTGTTTTGCACATGAATTTAAATGAAAACACAGGCTTAGCATCAAATAAAACACAAAACATACTAAGTTCTGTAAAAAGAAGAAACCACTGCATTGGCTCCGACTTAGGTAAAACTGTGTGTTGACATGTGAGTGAAAGCAAGGGCATAGCAGGCAAACATAAAAGAGTCTTACTTACCTTTCAAAGTTGAAATAACTACTGCATTCAAAAAGAGTTAGGTGAAACCGGTGTCTTGAAGGAGACTGTAAATGAAAACACATCCAAACCAGCCAATAAAATGAGTTTCTTTTTTTGGTTTTCTGAAGCAAAGGACTCAATGCATTCAGCCAACTTTAGGGAATAGCAATGTTTTAAAGTTGAATTTAATTGAAAACAGATGTACAGAATTTTAGGAAAAAATAATGTTACTTAGATTTCCAAACTAGTAATGGGCAGCTTTGGCATAGAAAAAGCCGTGTTTTGACATTCATTGTAAGTGAAAACAAGTGCATAGCTGCCAATGTAATGAGTATATTGCTTCGTTTGGAAAGTAAAGAAACCTGTGTTTTGGCATAATATTAGGTAAAAGCAGTGTTATTACATTGATAATGAGTGAAAGCAAGTGCATAGCAGCCAAACAAACAAGTATCTTACTTAACTTTCAAAGTTGAATTAACTGCTGCATTCACAGCCTGTTAGGGAATACCAGTGATTTGAAGATTAATTTCAGTGAAAACACAGGCATAGCAGCAAATAAAAGACAAATCTTATTTAGGATTGTAAAGTGAAGAAATCATTGCATTGCTTAGCATTAAGTAAAATCCATTGGCATGTGAGTGAAAGCAAGGGCATAGCAGCCAAACAAACCAGAATGTTATTTACATTTCAAACTTGAAATAACTATTGCATTCACATAGAGTTAGGTGTAACCAGTGCATTGAAATTGATTTAAGTGAATACACATCCGAAATAGCCAATGAAACAAGTTTCCTTTTTCTTTTTCTGAAGCAAACAACTCCATGCATTCAACCTACGTTCAAGAAAAGCAGTGTTTTGAAGCTGATTGTTATTGAAAATGCATACTTACCAGTGTAAGAAACAAGAATCTTACTTAGGTTTCATATTGATAAGTCGGCAGTTTTGGCAGAGTAAAAGCAGTGGTTGGTCATTTGTTTTAAGTGATAACAAGTGAATAGCTGCCAATGTAAGTAGTACATTGCTTAGTTTTGAAAAGTGAAGAAACCTGTGTTTTGGCTTAGTATTAGGCAAAAGCAGTGTTTTTACATGGATATTGAGTGAAAGCAAGTGCATAGCAGGCAAACAAACAAGTATCTTATTTAACATTCAAGTTGAATTAACTGCTTCATTCAGAGCATGTTATGGGAAACCAGTGTTTAAAAATGAATTAAAGTGAAAACAGAGGCATAGCGGAAAATAAAAGACAAATCTTAATTAGGATTGTAAAATGAAGAAACCACTGCATTGGCTTAGCATTAGGTAAAATCCGTGTGCTGAAATGTGGGTGAAAGCAAGGACAAAGCAGCCAAACAATCATGAGTCTTTCTAACCTTTCAAACTTGAAGTATCTCCTGCATTCACAGAGAATTAGGTGAAACCAGTGCCTTGAAATTGATTTCTAGTGAATACACATGCAAATCAGCCAATGAAATAAATTTCCTTTTTGGTTTTCTGAAGCAAAGAACTCCCTGCAATCAACCAGCATTCAGAAAAAGCAATGTTTTAGGTTGATTGTACTTGAAAACACATGCTTAACTGTGTAAGAAACAAGAATGTTACTTAGGTTTCCAAAGTGAGGAAATGGCAGTGTTGACAGACTAAAAATAGTGGTTGGTCACTTGTTGTACATGATAATAAGTGAATACCTGCCAATGTAAAGAGTATACTGATTAGTTTTGAAAACTCAAGAAATCAGTGTTTTGGCATAGCATTAGGTAAAAGCATTGTTTTTACATTGATAATGAGTGAAAGCAAGTGCAGAGTAGCCAAAAAATTAGTAGCTTACTTAAATTTCAAAGTTGAATTAACTGCTGAATTCACAGCCTGTTAGTTGAAACAAGTGATTTGAACATGAATTTAAATGAAAACACAGGCATAGCATCAAACAAAAGACAAATCTTATTTAGGATTGTAAAGTGAAGAAGCCACTGCATTGGCTTAGCATTCGGTTAAATCCATGTGTTGACATGTGATTGAAAGCAAGGGCATAGCAGCCAATGAAACTAGTACCTTACTTACGTTTCAAACTTAAAGGAACTACTGCATACACAGAGAGTTAGGTGAAACCAGTGCCTTGAAATTGATTTTAAGTGAATACACATCCAAATCAGGCTTTGAAAAATTTTCTTTTTTGGTTTTCTGAAGCAAACTACTCCCTGCATTCAAACAGCATTTAGTAAATGCAGTTTTTGAAGTAGATTGTAATTGAAAATGCATGCTTAGCAGTGCGTTACTTTATTTTCAAAGTTGAATTATCTGCTGCCTTCACAGCCTCTTATGGGAAACCAGGGTTTTGAAGATGGAATTAAGTGAAAACACAGGCATAGCATCAAATAAAAGACATACCTTATTTTGGAATGTAAAGTGAAGAAACCACAGCATTGGTTAGCATTAGGTAAAATCCGTGTGTTGACATGTGGGTGAAAGCAATGACATAGCAGCCAAACAAACAAGAATCGTTCTTACCTTTGAAACTTGAAGTAATTACTGCATCCATGGAGAGTTAAGAGAAACCAGTGCCTTCAAATTGAGTTTAAGTAAAAACACATGCAAATCACCCAATGAAACAAGTTTCCTTTTTGGTTTTCTGAAGGAAAGAATTCACTGCATTCAAACAGCATTCAGGGAAAGCAGTGTTTTCAAGTTGATTGCAATTGAAAACACATGCTTAGCAGTGTAAGAAACAAGAATCTTATTTAGGTTTCAAAATTGAGGAACTGGCAGCTTTGGCACACAAAAAGCAGTGGTTGAACATTCGTTGTAAGTGATAACCAGTGAACAGCTGCAAATATAAGGAGTGTATTGCTTACTTTTGAAAACTGAAGAAACCAGTGTTTTGGCAGAGCATTAGGTAAAAGCAGTGTTTTTACAATGATAATGAGTGAAAGCATGTGCACAGCAGCAAAACAAATAAGTATCTTACTTAACTTTAAAAGCTGAATTAACTTCTGCATTCACAGCCTGTTGAAACCAGTGTTTTGAAAATGAATTTAAATGAAAACACAAGCATAGCATCAAATAAAACAGAAATCTTATCTAGTATTGTAAAGTGAAGAAACCACTGCATTGGTTTAGACTTAGGTAAAAACCGTGAGTTGACATGGAGTGAAAGGAAGGGCATAGCAGCCAAAAAAACAAGAATCTTTCTTACCTTTCTAACTGGAAGTAACTACTGCATTCAAGGAGAGTTAGGTGAAACAAGTGTCTTGAAGTTGATTGTAAATGAATACACATGCAAATCAGCCATTGAAACAAGTTTATTTTTCTAAAGCAAAGAACTCAATGCATTCAGACAATGTAAGGGACAAGAAGTGTTTTCAAATTGATTGTAACTGAAAACACATGTATAGCATTGTAAGAAACAAGAATCTTACTTAGATTACCAAAGGGGAACTTGCAGCTTTGGTAAAAGCAGTGTTTTGACATCCATTGTAAGTGAAAACAAGTGCAAAGCTGCCAATGTAATGAGTGTATTGCTTAGTTTTGAAAAGTGAAGGAACCAGTGTTTTGACATAGGGTTAGGTAAAAGCAGTGTTTTTACATTGATAATGAGTGAAAGAAGCGCATAGCAGCCAAACAAGTATCCTACTTAACTTTCTAAACTGAAATAATTGCTACATTCACAGCCTTTTAGGGGAAGCCAGTGTTTTGAAGAAGAATTTAAGTGAAAACATGCATATCAGCAAATAAAAGACAAATCTTATTTAGGTTTGTAAAGTGAAGAACACTGCCTTGCCTTAGCCTTTGGTTTAAGCTGTGTGTTGACATGTGGGGAAAGCAAGGGCATAGCAGCCAAAGAAACAAGAATCTTTCTTACCTTTCAAACTTGAAGTAAGTACTACATTCAGAGAGAGTTAGGTGAAACCAGTGTCTTGAAATTGATTGTAATTGAATACACATGCAAATCAGCCAACCAAAGAAGTTTCTTTTTGGGTTTTCTAAAGCAAAGAACTCACTGCACTAAGAGAGCGTTAAAGAAAAGCTGTGTTTTCAAGATGATTGCAATTGAAAACATATGCATATCAGCATAGGAAAAAGAATATTTCTTTGATTTCAAAAGTGAGGACCCAGCAGGTTTGGCAGAGTAAAAGAAGTGTTTTGACATTGGTTGTAAGTTAAAAAAAGGGCATAGCTGCCAATATAATGACTATATAGCTTAGTTTTGAAAACTGAAGAAACCAGTGCTTTCGCACAGCATTAGGTAAAAGTAGTCTTTTCACATTCATAATGATTGAAAGCAAGCACAAAGCATCCAAGAAAATAAATAGCTTACTTAAATTTCAAAGTTGAATTAACTACTGCTTTCACAGTGTGTTAGGTAAAACCCGAGTTTTGAAGATGAATTTAATTGAAAACACAGGTGTAGCAGCAAATAAAAGATATAACTTATTTGGTTTTGTAAAGGGAAGGAATCACTGCATTGGATTACCCTTAGGTAAAGGCTGTGTGTTCACATGTGAGTGAAAGCAAGGGCATAGCAACCAAACAAACAAGAATCTTACTTACCTTTCAACTTGAAGGAACTACTGCATTCACAGAGAGTTACGTGAAACCACTGCCTTGAAATTGATTTTAAGTGAAAACACATGCGAATCAGCCAATGAAACAAGTTCCTTTTTAGTTTTCTGAAGAATTCTCTGCATTCAACCAGCGTGCAGGAAAAGCAGTGTTTTCAAGTTGTTTGAAATTGAAAACACATGCTTGGCAGTGTAAGAACCAAGAAACTTACTTAGGTTTCAAATTGACTAACTGGCTCTTGGCAGAGTAAAAACAGTGGTTGTTCATTCGTTCTAAGTGATAACAAGTGAATAGCTGCCAATGAAATGAGTATATTGCTCTGTTTTGAAAACTGAAGAAACAAGTGTTTTGGCATAGAATAAGGTAAAAGCTGTGCTTTTACATTGATAAAGAGTGAAAGCAAGCACACAGCAGCAAAACAAATAAGTGTCTAACTTAAGTTTCAAAAGTTGAATTAACTGCGGCATTCACAGCGTGTTAGTAGTAACCAGGGTTTTGAACATGAATTTAAATGAAAACACAAGCCTAGCATCAAATAAAACACAAATCTAATTCAGTTTTGCAAAGTGAAGAAACCACTGCATTGCCTTATCCTTAAGTAAAGGCTGTGTGTTGACATGTGGGGGAAAGCAAGGGCATAGCAGCCAAACATACAAGACCTTACTTACATTTCAAAGTTGAAATAACTACTACATTCACAGAGAGTTAGGTGAAACCAGTGTCTTGAAGTTGATTGTAAATGAATACACATGCAAATCTGCCAATGAAACAAGTTTCTTTTTTGGTTTTCTAAAGCAAAGAACTCAATGACTTCAGCCAAGTTTAGGGATAAGCAGTGTTTTCAAGTTGATTGTAATTGAAAACACAAGTATAAGATTGGAAGAAACAATAATCTTACTTAGATTTCAAAAGTGAGGAACCGGCAGCCTTGGCATAGTAAAAGCAGTGTTTGACATTCATTGTAAGTGAAAACAAGTGCATAGCTGCCAATGTAATGAGTATATTGCTTAGTTTTGAAAACTGAAGAAACCAGTGTTTTCAGATAGTATTAGGTAAAAGCAGTGTTTTTACTTCAATAATGCATGAAAGCAAGCACATAGCAGCCAAAGAAGCAGTATCTTACTTAACTTTCAAAGTTGAATTAACTGCTGCATTCACCACCTGTTATTGGAAACCAGGGTTTTGAAGATGAATTTAAGTGAAAACACAGGAATAGCAGCCAATAAAAGACAAATATTATTAAGAATTGTAAAGTGAAGAAACCACTGCATAGGCTAAGCCTTAGGTAAAATTTGTGTGTTGACAGGTGAGGAAAAGAAAGGACATAGCAGACAAATAAACAAGTATCTTAATTACCTTTCAAACTTGAAGTATCTACTGAATTCACAGAGAGTTAGGTGAAACCAGTGCCTTGAAATTGATTTTAAGTGAATACACATGTGACACAACCAATGAAACAAGTTTCCTTCTTGGTTTTCTGAAGCAAAGAACTCCCTGCATTCTACCAGCGTTCAGGAAAAGCAGTGTTTTCAAGTTGATTGTAATTGAAAACGCATGCTTAGCAGTATAAGGAAAAAGAATCTTACTTAGGTTTAAAATTGAGGAACCAGCAGCTTTGGCAGAGTAAAACCAGTGGTTGGTCATTCTTCGTAAGTGATAACAAGTGAATAACTGTTAATGTAAGGAGTATATTCCTTAGTTTTGAAAACTGAAGAAACCAGTGTTTTGGCATAGTATTAGGTAAAAGCCGTGCTTTTACAACGATAATGAGTGAAAGCAATTGCATAGCAGGCAAACATACAAGAATTTTATGTAACTTTCAAAATTTAATTAACTACTGCATTCACAGACTGTTAGGTGAAACCCGTGTTTTGAAGATGAATTTAAGTGAAAACACAGGCATAGCATAAAATAAACACATATATTTTTTAGTTTTGTAAAGTGAAGAAACCACTGCCAAGGCTAAGCTTTAGGTAAAATCCGTGTGTTCACATGTGAGTTAAAGCAATTGCTTAGCAGCCAAACAAACAAGAATCTTACTAACCTTTCAAACTTGAAGTAACTACTGCATTCACAGAGAGGTGAAACCAGTGCCTTGAAATTGTTTTTAAGTGAATTCACACATAAATCAGCCAAGGAAAGAAGTTTCCTTTTTGTTTTCTGAAGCAAAGAACTCCCTTCTTTCCACCAGCATTCAGGAAAAGCAGTGTTTTCAAGTTGGTTGTAATAGAAAATACATACTTAATAGTGTAAGAAACAAGAATCTTACTTAGGTTTCCAAAGTGAGGAACCGGCAGCTTTGACAAAGTAAAGGCAGTGTTTTGACATTCATTGCAAGTGAAAACAAATGCATAGCTGCCAATGTAAGCAGTATATTGCTTAGTTTTGAAACCTGAAGGAACCAGTGTTTTGGCATAGCAGTAGGTAAAAGCAGGGTTTTTACATTGATAATGACTGAAAGCAAATGCACTGCAGCCAAACATAAAAGTTTCTTTCTTAATTTTCAAAGTTGAATTAACTCTTGCCTTCACAGCCTGTTAATTGAAACCAGTGCTTTGAACATGAAATTAAATGAAAACACAGGCATAGCATTAAATAAAACACAAATCTTATTTAGTTTAGTAAAGTGAAGGAATGAGTGCATTGGCTTAGCCTTACATAAACACTGTGTATTGGCATGTGAGTGAAAGGAAGGGCACAGCAGCCAAACAAACAGGAATCTTACTTACCATTCAAACTTTACGTAACTACTTCATTCACAGAGAGTTAGGTGAAACCAGTGTCTTGATGTTGATTGTAAATGAATACTCATGCAAATCAGCCAATGAAACAAGTTTCATTTTTGGTTTCTAAATCAAACAACTCAATGCATTAAGCCAATGTAAGGGAATAGTAGTTCTTTAGTTGATTTTATTTGAAAACACATGTATAGCATTGTAAGAAACAAGAATCTTACTTAGATTTCCAAAGTGAGGGACCGGCAACTTTGGCAAAGTAAAGGCAGTGTTTTCACATTCATTGTAATTGAAAACAAGTGCATAGCTACCAATGTAAGTAGGATATTCCTTAGTTTTTAAAACTGAAGTAACCTGTGTTTTGGCATAGGATTATGTAAAAGCAGTGTTTTTACATTGATAATGAGTAAAAGCAAGCACATAGCAGCCAAGCAAACAAGTATCTTACTTAACTTTCAAAGTTGAATTAACTGCTGCATTCACAGCCAGTTATGGGAAACGAGTTTTTTGAAAATGAATTCAAGTGAAAACACAGGCATAGCAGGCAATAAAAGACAAATCTTATTTAGGTGTGTAAACTCAATAAACCTCTGCCTTGGCTGAGCATTAGGTAAAACCGTGTCTTGACATGTGAGTAGAAGCAAGGGCATAGAAGCCAAACAAACAAGAATCTTACTTATCATTCAAACTTGAAAGAACTATTGAATTCACAGAGAGTTAGGTGAAACCAGTGCCTTCAAATTGATATTAAGTGAATTCACATGCAAATCAGGCAATGAAACAAGTTTCCTTTTTGGTTTTCTGAATCAAAGAACTCACTGCACTCAGCCATCATTCAGGAAAAGCAGGGTCTTTATGTTGATTGCAGTTGAAAATACATGCTTACCAGTGTAAGAAACAAGAATCTTATTTAGGTTTCAAAAGTGGGGAAGCGGCAGTTTTGGCAGATTAAAAGCAGTGGTTGGTCAATTGTTTTAAGTGATAACAAGTGAATGGCTGCCAATGTAAGGAGTATCTTGTTTCTTTTACAAACTGTAGAAACCAGTGTTTTAGCATAGTATTAGGTAAAAGCATTTTTTAAATTTGATAATGAGTGGAAGCAAGTGAAAGCAGTGAAACAAGCAAGTATCTTACTTAACTTTCAAAGTTGAATTAACTGCTGCATTCACAGCCTGTTACAGGAAACCAGTGTTTTAAAGATGAATTTAAGTGAAAACACAGGCATAGCAGCAAATAAAAGGCAAATCTTATTGAGGATTGTAAAGTGAAGGAACCACTGCTTTGGCT
Organism: Cabassous unicinctus; assembly: GCA_029593785.1. Taxonomy (NCBI): domain Eukaryota; kingdom Metazoa; phylum Chordata; class Mammalia; order Cingulata; family Chlamyphoridae; genus Cabassous; species Cabassous unicinctus. The sequence goes on from JAQZBX010005860.1 coordinate 53,471, forward strand.
AAGCTTTAGGTAAAACTCGTTTGTTGACATGTGAGTGAAACCAAGGACATAGCAGGCAAACAAAGAAGAATCTTATTACCTTTCAAACTTGAAGTAGCTACTGCATTCACTGAGAGTTAGGTGAAACCAGTGTCTTGAAGCTGATTGTAAATGAATACACATGCAAATCAGCCAATGAAACAAGCTTCTTTTTTGGTTTTCTAAAGCAAAGAACTCAATGCATTCAGCCAACGTTAAGGAAAAACAGTGTTTTCAAGTTGATTGCAATTGAAAACACATGCTTAGCAGTGTAAGAAACCAGAATCTTAGTTTTGTTTCAAATTGAGGAACCTGTAACTTTGGCAGAGTAAAAGGAGTGTTTGGTCAATTGCTTTTACATTGATAAGAATTGAAATCTAGCGCACAGCAGCCAAACAAATACGTATCTTACTTAATATTCAAAGTTGAATTTACTGCTGATTCACAGCCTTTTAGGTGAAACCAGTGTTTTGTACATGAATTTAATGACAACACAGGCATTGCATCAAATAAAACACAAAACTTATCTAGTTTTGTAAAGTGAAGAAACCACTGCTTTGGTTTGGGCTTAGGTAAAGGCTGTGTGTTGACATGTGAGTGAAAACAAGGGCATAGCAGCCAAACAAACAAGAATCTTACTTATCATTCAAACATGAAAGAACTATTGAATTCACAGACAGTTAGGTGAAACCAGTGCACTGAAATTGATTTTAAGTGAATACACATGCAAATCAGCCAATGAAACAAGTTTCCTTTTTGGTTTTCTGAAAAAAAGCACTCACTGCATTCAACCATCATTCAGGAAAGGCAGTGTCTTCGTGTTAATTGCAATTGAAAATACTTGCTAACCAGTGTAAGAAACAAGAATCTTATTTAGGTTTCAAAATGAGCTTCCGGCAGTTTTGGCAGAGTAAAAGCAGTGGTTCGCCATTCGTTGTAAGTGATAAAAAGTGAATAGCTGCCAATGTAATGAGTATATTGCTTTGTCTTGAAAAGTGAAGAAACAAGTGTTTTAGCACAGTATTAGGTAAAATAAGTGTTTTAAATTGATAATGAGTGAAAGCAAGTTCATAGCAGCCAAACAAGCAAGTAACTTACTTAATTTTCAAAGTTGAATTAACTGCTGCATTCACAGTGTGTTAGCTGTAACCAGTGTTTTGAACATGAATTTAAGTGAAAACACATGCATAGCATCAAATAAAACATAAATCTAATTTAGTTTTGCAAAGTGAAGAAACCACTGCTTTGGCTTATCCTTAAGTAAAGGCTGTGTGTTGACATATGAGTGAAAGCAAGGGCATAGCAGCCAAACAAACAAGATCTTACTTATCTTTCAAAGTTGAAATAACTACTGCATTCACAGAGAGTTAGGTGAAACCAGTGTCTTGAAGTTGATTGTAAATGAATACACATGCAAATCAGCCAATGAAACAAGTTTCATTTTTGGTTTCTAAAGCAAAGAACTCAATGCCTTCAGCCAA